>VDFB02047230.1:367370848-367464556 GCA_007258455.2 Sequoia sempervirens | reverse complement strand
AACATGAAGCATAACGGATGGAGGGAATGCATATTAGGAAGCTGCCCCCAAGTGTAGATGGGGATTTATGCATGACACCTATTTCCAAGGTTTTCATCATGGTACTTATCCAAGGTGCTTGTTTGCCAAGTTTTCACCATTGGACGGATTATTTCTCTTTACTATTTTATTTTTTTGATTTTTCTGACTTTTTTGATTTTTTTGTTTTTTAGATTTTCTTGACCTTTTAAACTTTTTTGACTTTTTTGACTTTTGGATAGCATGCGAAAGGAGATGGATAACAATAGGGAGGCGAATAAGTGGATTTAGAAGACATGTGATAAGGAGATGGAGGACTCAAGCATCAAGTTCCATACAAGGTGTTAAGAGCCCATATTCGAAGTGACTGTTGGACATTGGCACAATCTTATTAGGATAAATGGATTATGCAAGAGGATGAATTAGAGGGATTTGATGGGGGAGAAATGTGGGGTAATGGATGGGATGTTGGAAAGGGTATGGATAGAATGATGGGGTGGATGTGTGATGGGGTGAATTTTGGGATGTAAGGACACAAAACAGATTAAGGAGATGGAGGAAGTGTATGATTGGAATTCAGATTAACAACTTTGGATGTTCTTACATATTTTTCATTTGATGGCATTGCATATTTTTTCTTTGGGATCCACATGGTTTTGATCTTTGCTTGGGTGGGCCTCTGTGGCCTATGGATGTGGCTTGGATTTATATTTTTCTTCTCTTCACCATGTCTTGGAGAGGGGATGTGGGGAGCTTTAGATTCATGTGGATGTTTGGATTTATGTATTTTTACTTTAGCATCCAAAGTACTTTTAGTAGCAATGGGATGGGTGCAAGGATATGGATGATGTAGAGCAATGGAGGTAAAATTATGAGGATTACATGTAGATGGAGGATGTTTAGGTATGTGCCTTTGTTGATCCTGATTATGGGATATGCGAGAGGGATGTTTATGATGGATGACATGGATAGGTTTTGGATGGATTAAAGGATGAGATGGAGGAGGTGATTTTGGCATATAAGGGTCCAAAATAGACATAATGGGTGGAGGGACATAAGGACCCAAGATGGATGGAGTAGATGGAGGATGGGAGATGGTGGATGGAGGGATGTAAGGACCCAAAATGGATGGAGTAGATGAAGAGGAATATGGACGGTTGTTTTGAGGTGTTACGATGGAGGAGGAGGGATGGCAGCATATGATCTGGTGGAGCGATGGGAAGAGCCAACATTTCTTTTGGAAAAGGCTTGTTGAGGATGTCTATAGGTTGTACCAACATCTTTAGATTGTGAGTCTTGGGAAATAGGTCCAAGACCGTGCATACAAATTTATTCTCGACCTGGATGGGCTCTAAAATACCTTGCTCATGAAGGCCTAAACCTTTTCTTTAATAGTTCATGTTCTTGAGCATGCGATCCATGATATGATTTGTGTTATTCTAAAAACATGATGCGAGTCCATTATTAGGTGGAGGATGATGGGTGGTATATACACTATATTTTTCTTCTACGAGGTCACCATGGAAGAATGTGAGCGTACCAAGGGGATATGCAAGCGGTGTGGGGATAGCAGTTTTAGATGATGATGGGTGATCATGAGAGGGAGATGATGGGATAACAACATTTGGATGGGTGGTATCAGGAGAGGGATCAAGAGATATGATAGGATCTGGATTTGTAGTAGTGGGCTCATGCGATGGAGATGGAGATGGAGCGGTGAAAGCTTGGATGAAAAGGGGATCATGGGATGGAATGGATGGGGTACTATGATCTTGAGGTGGACTAGATGGGATGGTAGGATCTTGATCTAGAGAAGGGGATATGTTGGCATGCTTTGGATCAGGCTCTTGGCATGACTCATCATGTGCGAGAGGCATGATAATGGAGTCTTGGTGGGACTCTTTATGTGAGGAAGATGGAGGGATGAAGGATTCAAAACATTCATGGGAATTGACTTTAATGACACTAGGAGTGGAAGAAGTGGATTGGATTTGGGTGTCGTTGATGGGTTTTATGATTTTTGGAGTAGGAGGTGGGTGTTCAATGGATTCGGTAGATGTGATGGTTGGAGATAGGGGCTCAGTGGATTCAAAGGGTGTGATGGTTTCGACAGTTTGAGTGGTGCTAGGGTGGTATCATCAATGATAGGTGTTGGGTGGAGAAAGGTCTCATCACTAATGACCTTAGATGATGGGTTGGGATGGCATGATTCCATGACTTCAAGGTGTGGAGTGGGAGATGTCTTCTTTTTTATAGGTCCTTGGAGAACTTCTGAAATGAGAGACTTGCATACTCTAGGCTGAGATGGCGTGGTAGGAGTGGATGAGGGATTATGGGTTAGTGGTGGATTACGGATTGGTGGACAAGGATTAGATGGGGGAATGGGATTGGATTCAAGATTGGGAATAGATGGGGGATGAAGATTAGATGAAGGGTTAAGATAGGGGTATTGGAATGGTGAATTAGGACATGAGGATGTGGGTGGTGGATTGTAGTAAGGGTATTGGGATGGTGGATTAGGATGGGAAGATTAAGGTGGCAGATTAAGATAGGGAAATGTGGATGTTGAATTAGGGTAAGAAGATGTGGATGTTGGATTAAGGTGAGCAGATTGGTATGGAAGATTATGGTAGTGGGTATATGTGGATGAAGGATTGAGACAGGAGGATGTGGATGGGAGATTAGGATAGGGGTATTGTGATGAAGGACTAGGATAAGAGGATGATGCAGATGAAGGATATGATGGATATCCCTTGTCATAGGTAGCATAAAGAGCATGATTAGGAATGGATGAAGACATAACATGATAACTCGAAGAGGTGATTGGATTTTGGAAAGCGGGTGGAGAAATCTTACTAGCAATGATAGTGTCAACATGATCTATGTCACATTCTTCTTGATCAACGAGACTTTCGTTATCATTATCGACATAATTAGGGTTTCCCTTGACCACTATTGATGGAAGATAAGGATTCATGATGATGAAAGGATAAAGAAGATGGATCAAATATTTTGGATTGGAACGAACTAAAGCTCAAATTGGGATTTAGGTTAAGTTCAGATTGGGATGGGATTAAAGCTTAGATTAGGATGATTGGATGATGCAAGGGGATTGATCTTGACGATAAGATTTGATTATCAAAGGATGATTACAACACTGAATCTGCTTCGAGATGGAAGTAGATTGATTGGGTCAAAGGTGATTGGATAGGGATGTGATTGGATTGGATTAGATAAGATCAATTGATGATTGATAAGATCAAATGATGGATTGGATAGGATGATGGATTGGATAGGTTGATGGAAGGGATTCTAAACCTCGTTCAGAGATTACCCTAGGTGACTTAGGATACTAATTGATTAGTTTAAAGGAAAATGGATTGATTGGGCCAATGATAATGATTAACTTATGATGGATGACAATCCTACACAGATGTTGATGATGATGATTAGATCAAACACTTAGGTCAATTTGGATAATAACCTGAGATGAAGTTTAGGGGGTTTGAATGGGGAAAACAATGATGTGATCAGAGAAATGGATGATAAAATGGATGAACAAATACTCAAAATGAGTAAACGATTGATCAGGATTGTTGAACGAGAGTTTGAAATGATTGAAGGAGGTTTGAAATGGATGGATGTTTACTCAGAAAAAGTAAACGAATGATCAAAATGACAAAAAAAGAGTTTGAAATGATGAAAGGAGATTTGAAATGGATGAATGTTTACTTGAAAGGAGTAAACAAATGATCGAAACGATAGAAAAAGAGCTCAAAATGATGAAAGGAGGTTTGAAATAGATGAACATTTACTCAAAACGAATGATCAGAATGGTAGAATGAAAATTCAAAATGATGAAAGGGCGTTTGAAATGGATGAACGTTTACTCAGAATGGGTAAACAAATGATCATAATGGCAGAATGAAAATTCAATATGATGAGAGGAGTTTTGAAATGGATGAACGTTTACTCATAATGAGTAAAGGAATGATCAAAATGACATAATGAAAATTTGAAATGATGAAAGGAGGATTGAAATGGATGAATTTTTACTCAGAATGAGTAAACGAATGACTGAGATGGCAGGATGAAAATCCAGAAGGGATGGATGAAAGGTCAAAACGAGTGGAAGATTACTTGGAACGAGTAAATGAATGATCAAGAGGGACAGGAAACTACTCAAAACAAGTAAATGATTGCTAGGAACAAATGAATGACTCTCTAAACAAGAATACAAAAGCTTGAAATGAATGATAGATTACTCGAAATGAGTAGATGATTGATCGAAATAGGTGAACAAGAGCTTGAAATGATAGAAAAAGGTTAAGAATGGATGGAAATTTACTTGGAATAAGTGAACAGATGATTAGAATGGATGAATAGGAAAAAATTGAAGAAGATGAAGGGGGAATCTTTAAGATTTGTTTCGATATCCAAAGATCTTGATTGCAGATGGACTAAAGCTCATATTAAGGTTTTGGTTAAGCTTAGATTGGGATTAGATTAAATCTCATATTAGGATTGGATTGAAGCTTAGAATGATTGGAGGATGTGATGGGATTGATTCTACACCAAGTTTTGAGGTTAAAAGGACATAAAGTGTTGACAATCAGATTTTTCCAGATTTGGCAATTTTGAAAAATTATCAAATTTTGCAATTTTAGGAAACTTCACAGACATACTTTTGAGAGTCCAATTTTTTCCCACAAAATACCCAAAACTAAGATAGGATGAATTGCCAACTAACATCCCAAATATAAGACATGCATTCCGAGTTATTAACAAAAACAATTTCTCAAAAACTAGAAAAAAACACGAATTTGCGATTTTGAGGGTCAAGATGAAAGTTTGAGGCCTCAAAAATGTGACGAAACGGGGTCCAACCGAGGTGGTTCAGAATCCATATGCCACCTCATAATGCAACCACCCATAAAGTTTCAACTCAAATGAACACCCGATTCAAAAGTTATGGCGTCTGCAAGTTTGGACACAAATCAAAATTCTTGAAATGAAGTCTAGGTGATTGGGATGGATGATTTGATGATGGATATGGACTCCAATGGACTCCAATGATGTTCTAAGTAGCACTTATGTGATTTTGGTGATGAAATGATGACTTACAAAACAAGGTTGATGACGGGCAAACGGGTGCTCAGAATGATTGAGCAAGGGGTGAAATGATGAAACAAACTATTCAGAGGTCATGTTCGCCTATCCAGAGGTCAAGTTCGCCTGTTGGGAGGGAAAGTTTTCATACCTAGAGGGAAAGTTCACCTATTTAGAGAGAAAATTCACTTGTCCAAAGGTCAGGTTTGCCTATCCGAGGGCAAGTTCGCCTATCCAGAGGTCAAGTTCGCATGTCTAGAGGTCAAGTTTGCTTGTTCAGAGGTCAGGTTCACCTGTCTAGAGGGTAGGTGCGCCTATGGAGCAAAATTTGGCCAAAAATGATTAAAACAAGCTCAAAAAGGCTGGTTCAAAGGTCAAGTTCACCCTTGGGTGAAAATGGTCAAAAGATAGTTGTTTGGATGCACGAAACGATGAGATGGATGTTCGAAATGGATGGAAGAATGTTCAAAACAGATGAATGACTTAGAATTAGGGGAGGAAGATTCAAAATAGACGAACGAGCACTCGGAACAAGTGAATGATTGCTCATAATGGATGAATGAGAAATCAAAATGGATGAAGGAGTAATCTGAATGAGTAGACGGTGACTTGGAATGGATGAAGGATTCTCAGAATGAGGAGATAGAGGTTCATAACAGATGAATGTTTACTTACAACGAGTAAACAATGACTCGAAATGGGTGAATGACTCTCGAATCAATGAGAGGGAGGTTCAAAATTGATGGATGTTTACTCAAAATGAGTAAATGAACAATCAAAATGGTAGAATGAGAGTTCAAGAAAATAGATGAAGGTTTGAAATGGGTGAACGTTTACTTAGAATGGCGAAACGAGCGCACAAAATGATGAAACGAGGGTCTAGAGTGATGAAACAAATGATAGAGCTAATCGGTCAAGGGTCAGGTCCTCCTTTGGAGGTCAAGTTCGCTTGTCCAGAGGGCAAGTTCGCCTATCTAGAGGGAAAATTCACCTATCTAGAGGGCAAGTTTTCTTGTCCAGATGGCAAGTTTGCCTATGGAGCTAAAGTTAGTCAAATTTGGCTGAAAGAGGTTGAAAAAGGCTAGTTCAAGGTCAGGTTTTCCTGTTCAGAGGTCAGGTTCACCCCTGGGTAGGTTTAAATTTGACTTTTGACAAGATGACTAAGGTAAAGGACTCAAAACACATCAATCATCAATGAAAAAGATATGGCTTAGTGAAATTAATTAGACAATCACTGGTTTCGCACAAAGAAGACAATTCAAACAACACAAACCTAAGTCTAGTAGAGAGGGTATGGCCAAAAAAGTCTTCTATTCTAGGATGAACATGGTTACTAGGGAGTCCTCGATATACACCCAGTACATGAGGCCTAAATCATGAACACCAACTAGTTACAAGCGTGAGTCAGGAACCTTAGTGAGATACTAAAGGCTCAAACCAACTCTTCACATCATCCCGACACTTTGCCAATTACAACATGGTTGGATTGAGGTACAAATTTCACTCTCCCTCTTTTATATACCCATCGGTATGCATGGTTGGAATCATTCCTTGGGGTGATGAAATCCCTAAGTAGGTCCTGCTAAGAAAAGTAAAAGAGGATGACTCAAAGGACTTGGTAAGCTATGATTTCTCATCACCCAGGATTGTTGAATGGTGCAAGGGGATTGGATACGTCAAATAGCTCACCAAAAAACATGACAAACAAAGTTAATTGACACCCATAGTTAAACTATGTGCCTAGTTAGGAGGTTAAAAACCCTTAAAATAGTCAAAAGGAGTGCTAACAAGTGAAATTTTACCTTCTAGAAAAACTGTCCAAGGAAAATCTGCCTATCTGGAAGGAAAATCTGCTTGTCTGCAGGGCAAGTTCGCTTGTTTGCAGGGCAAGTTTTCTTGTCTGCAGGTTAGGTTCACCTGTCTAGAGGGAAAGTTTGCCTGTTTATGAAAAATTTATAAAAAGTTAGTTTTTGAGTCTATTGAGGGCAGGTCCGCCCCTGGGCAAGGTCGGGTCTGCCTGTCTATATGGTAAGGTCTTCCCTTCGAGGTTGGGTCTACCCCAGGAAGGTTAAGTCCGCCCCTCTGTAGGTCGGGTCTGCCCCTCTGTAACCTGCACCTGCAAAAAGTCAAAAAACAACAAATGTGAACACAAGAGACCCATTTGTGGGTCCCACTGGGCATGCCAGAAATGTGATAGGGAAAAAATAAGTGTTAGAAAGTGAACAACAAACAAAAGAGATTGTAAAACAACAACTAAAAACACCCTACACCTCAAGATTGGCCTAAAGATTAACTAAACTAAGCAAAATGGAAGATTTTACCTTGTTGAGTTATCCTTTGGTTGGCCCTTTGATCTTTGATGTTGTATGCTCCTTGGATGGCAAGAGATGCAAGTTATGAGATGAGATGAGAATGGAAAGATGAGTGAAAATGGATGTAAATATGAAAATTTGACTAAGTATGGCTCAAAGAATTTTTTGCAAGAGTTTGACTAGCATGAATGATTTCTCCCCAAAATGAGAGAAAAGATGGGGTATTTATAGAGAATCTAAAATTCTCTAAAGAAATGGATGGTAGAGATTGAGCCACCAAGATCAAGATGTAGGGCTAAGGTGAGTTGAGAACTCACAAGCTTTCACATCTTGACATGTGGCATGTGAAGTGGCTTGTAAGAGATAATGTGTACATGAGGTGGAAATAGGGCACATGACATGGAGGTACTACATAGTACCTTGGGATTGAACAAGATCTCCCCATAAAGGAGGTCCCTGTCCTCATGTGGGTGAAAGGGAATGAGAGGAATTAAAAATTCCTCAAATATCCACATGGGAATGAGAAAAGAAATTTTAAATTCCAAGGGATGCATTGGGGGATTAAATGTGAATTAAAAATTCACATGGGGAATGGAGTTCTTTCTCCAAAAAGAAAAATTATTTAATAGGGTTGACTTAGAAAAAATCACATGGAGATTAGGTTGACCTAATTAAGTGATTAAGGTTGTGTAAGTACTTTATTAGACACATTAATGACATATTGTAGGCAAGTGGGAGATTAGGAAGAGCTCACATGTGGCTTGATGTGACAAGTCAAAGTCACATGGGGAAGAGAAAAATAAATTTAATATTCCTTGGAAGGATAAAAGGAATTAAAAATTCCTTGAGAGGTTGATTAGGCTAGTTAATGAAGGATTAGAGGAGGGTTAGGTGGCTAAGAGAGATTAGAGGCCAACTTGCAAAAGTTGGAGGATGCGACACATTATAATCAAGGATTAGGCATGTGCACATCCCTAATGATGAGATTAGGAGAATAATTAAGATTAACAAAGGGATGTGACATGTGAAGAATTAAATAAATGTCACATTTATTTAATTCATTTAATGAAAAGGAGGATTAAAGAGATAAGGTATTTATTTATTAATTAAAAACCTTAGGGATTTGGCAGAATCAAGGATATTAATTAAATAATAGTGATATTACTTAATTAATGCGGATAAGGGAATGTTTGGATGAAAAAGGATAAATTTGGATAAATTAAGTGTCCAAATTTAGGTGTCTATAGATTGTTTGGATCGATGTTTGATGAAAGATGAAGACTGATAAGGAATTTCTTCTCATCAAAATATGCCATGGGCTAGTAATTTGGAATTTTTCTCATAGGTGGTTTGACCAATTTGATTTCATGTTTTCCAATGTTCGGATCACCATATAAGTTGGAGGATATAGATCAAGATTTATTCTCGAAGCAAGATGTACACATCTGCCCTCAGTGTCTAGCAATGTATGGAATGCCGTGAATGGATGCCTAGATGGTAAGCACACAAAGGATGCCAAGGATTATCTTGCAATACGATAAGGTGTTTGGATAAAGAATATGCTCATTTGGATAATGCTTCATGGATCAAATAATGCTACATAGGACAAGATCAATGAAAATGGCCCATGTCAATATGTTTACCATAAGCAAACATAAAGTGTGCACCAAAGTTTGTCAAGATCAAGATAACTTGGACTATGGATGCAGATTTATGCACATGGATTGGATAGATGGTTCATGGGTGAATGGATTTATTATGTATAAGATGGTTGAAATGCTGGATTTATTCTGGATGGGATGAGCTGCTTCCACCTGAAATAGTTCATGTAGATACTCGATTCTATACATGATGCATGTTTGCTAGGTTTTCATCATGGTACCTGCCCAAAGCACCGCCCATGCGGTTTTCACTAAAGGACAAATTTTTTTCTTCACTATTTTCAATACTTTTTCTAAATTTTTTGGAGTTTCATTATTTTTTTTATTTTTTTGGTTTTTTTTGAAATATTTTAAGCTCATGTCAAACCACCTTATTGTGTTTATGTAGAAACGTCTGTCATAATGTGCCATTGGTATCCTACCTGAAGAAGTTTCTTTGCTAAGATATGTGCACTTGAATGCAACTTTTGAGATTCCTAATCTACTTTGTCAATACCAGAGTTAACTTTGTCTTTGTGCACACATCACAATAGAGCACCTTTTGAATCCTTATGATGAAGGGTTGTTGCCAATACATGGTCAATATGAGAATTGGATATCATGTGTGGAGGCATGGATGTAGTGTGTTTAGGAATAAAATATGGATTGGTTGATAGCTTGGAATCTTTGACTCTCCAAACTTGGGAAGATAAGTAATGATGGGTCGATATAGAAGTGTGCATGGAGTTAGGACCAACTACTTGATACACTTTGTACATCACTTGAAAATCCTATTTTTTCTTTTGTTGACATCTTTGATGAATACTTTTCCCTTTTTTATTTTTCCCCATAGTTTCTTTAACTGATGGAGTTTGATAGGGATAATCTTTCTTTGTATGTTTTGGTATCCATGCGTATTTGATTTGTCCATTATGCTTCTCTACTTCTTTTTCTTTGATAATATTCTTTGTTCTATGATTCAAATCTTTCTTTTGATGTTGGTTACAGTTCATGGATGGGGTGATGGGTGGATGAAGATTTATGACATGGCTAGTTGTAGTATTGGCATCGGTTTCATCATAAGGATTCTTCATGCTCCCTATGTTGATATTTGCTTGAGACATAGTTGCCCCCAGTATTGTGGAAGTAGTATCTTCATGCTTTGGTTCCGCTTGTTTCGAGAGCTCTTGTTTAGAATGCATTCTCTGATAAATGACCACTACAGATGATGTTATTTCGATTGGATGCTCCGCTAACTCAGGATATCCTATTCTATTTGACCAGTTTCCTTGAGTGAATAATGTTGGATATCCTCATCCCTGATGTCCTCAATCTTAATTTGGGATATATCTAATCCTGATGTTGATAACTTAGTTTGACTGTAGGAATCAATAACCTTCTCTTTTTGTGTAATAATGTCAGGAGTAAAGGGATCCTATTCTGAATGAAGATCATCTACGTGTCCATCCATAGAAAGCATCTCATGGGTAGATGGAGGAGAATTTGCTATATGGATGTGATCATCATTTGTGACATCTTATATAGATAGGAGAGTGTTCATTAGATCATTTTAGTATCTAGGAGATACTAATTCTTGATCTTGAATGATTTTGGAATTGCTTTCGACATGCTTTGGATCAAGTTATTGAAATGGGTCAATTTCAAAAGATAGATTCTTACAAAGGGTTCTTGGATGTCTTCATTAGGCATGGTAAATTTCTCAATATCCTCTTGATCTTTGAGTGGATTTGGATCAAATGTTGAGTTGAATATTTTTTCAATATCTGAAAACATGTCTTGGAAAGGACCATTGCTATACCTTGGTGAAAGATGTTGATCATGCTTTGGAATAAATTCTTGAGATATGCCCTCTAGCTTATTAGGTGATGTAGAGACATTTTCAATGTGATCATTGGTCGATGATTGTTGATTATAGGATCAAATCATGTTAACACTCCTTGAAATGGATCATTGTCGGATATTGTTGAAGGAATCTTATCATGATAAAAAAAGTGACCCTTGATGTATGTTGATTTGATCTTCGGATGAGGTAGAAACATCTTCCATGTGTTTGTTGATGGATAGGTCTTGATCATGTGATTGTTGACTTCGGTCGATACATGGAGTCGTTAACATTTTGTTGGTATTTTGAACAAGATTTGCTTGTTGGTCTTGATATTGGGCTTTAGCTTGCGCTTGCACTTGAGCCTGGTCTTGTAGTGTGCCTCGGGCTTGTGCTTGTTGGGCTTGTAGTGTGGCTTGGGTAACTTGAGCAGCTTGTGCAACTTTTTGGTTTTGGTTTTGTTGGTGTGCCTTCTGATAGGCAGCCAGCTGAGTAGCTTGAAATGTAATGCTATATTGGCCTATTGTACTTGGTTTTGGTGTTAGTGGTGGTGGATTTGGAATTGTGTTGGATTTCGTGACAAGTTGTTGAGATATGTTTGGAGTGATCGTGAGGGTTTGAAATATGATGTGTGATAAGGGTGGTTGGAGTGATCAAGGTGATAGGAATGGTCTGAATGACTGAGGTGATAGATCCTTGGGAGACCATTTTTTGATTTTTCGGGATTGACGTTGTTCTTTGATTGGATACCATATGTTGTTGTGATACCAATGGTATATTTGAAGGATTTGATGTGATGATTTGATTGGTGCTTGATGGATTACCTTGGTTTGATTGATTTTGGACAATGTTTTGATTTGGGATGATGTTTAGATTTGGAATGATAGGTTGAAATTGAACATTATTGATGTTGGGAATCATATTGCCTTGATTTAGGTAACTTTGATTTTTCATGGTGTTACCTTGACTTAGATTAATACATGGAGTCATTAACATCTTGTTTGGAATTTGAACAACATTTGTACAATTTACAAACATATCCATCCCAAAGTTTACCAAGTTTGGACTCAAAATGTTCATGTTTGGTAAAGTTGTACTTGGTACATTCTCAATTGGCATGTAGGGATTTTATGGGATGATGTTGTTCATTTCAAGGCTCATGCATTGATTGTTCAGTTGATAGATTTGTAGGTTTGGACTTGGATTTAAATCTACCCGCAAGTAAGGTTTTCCAAAATTTTTACTAGGCATACTCACATTTGTACTATTGATGTTTGTAGGAGAGAACGATCCCATGTACATATTGTATAAATGTGACTATTGATAATCAATCGACATTGTAAGGCTTTGAAAGTTCAGTTGATTTGGGTTACTCATGATGTATGGATAAAGTTTATATTCCATGTTCCTCTTTTGTTTTGACCTTGTTGTAAAAGTGACCTTTGAGGTTCTTTGGACTAATGATGAGATGAAGGATGAAAGGGGTGAATGATATGGGTGTTTGAACATTTTAGGGTTTTTGGATCAATGCTAGACTTAGGGTTTGATTTTGATTGGTTTGATTTGGATAATGAAATTGTAAACCCTTAGATGTTAGATGTTATCTTAGGATGAATTTGTTCAAAGGGGTGCTAATTTAACTAGATGTATGAGAAAGGATGCATTCCCCTACTCCTAACTAAACAAGGTGATTTTGATTTTGATGATTTACCCAAGTCTAGAATGATGTTTCCAAAGTTTTAAAGTTGTTTGGTGGGATGGGATGATAAATGTTTGAATGAATGAAGTGTTTTATTTTGATCCTAAATGAACCTAAGAAGGACTTGTTTACTAGGCCAAGATAGTGAAGAACATGCCTTTCTCTAAGAGTAATTCAAACCCAAAAGACCAATGTTTGCTCAAAAGATGATAAAAAAGATAAACAAGCACATGTGTGGGGTTCAATTTGAGTTAATCTTGGTTAATAACTTTCTTTTACCACAAACACACTTTTTATTAGATTTTGAATCTAGATGTCTAATGTCTCAACTTTCCCCTTATCCCACAAAGTGTATTATGTGGAAACCAAGGAAATTTGAGGCAAGAGTTACCTATTTTTGACCTTAGTGGGAGCAAATTGAGATGAAATCCAAATGCTTAGAAGCCTCTAAGGATAAAATCCCAAGGGAAAGCAATAGCATGTGAATTCGTTCAATGATATTTGCTTCTCCTAAAGGGTTTTGAGATTTGATGCTCATGTTGAATGTTGGTTTTCCAATGTTTTGGATACAAGCACCGTGTTTTCAAACTGACTCACAAGCAATATAACATCTTAGCTCAATTAGTACATTTTTCTTGGTGGGATTTTCTCATGCCCTTCATAGTAGAAGAGATGATTTTACATGCAACCAAGGAAAAAAATATAAAGGTATGTTAAGAATGAAGTCTTAACCTCTATATTTTAATCAAGATTAGACATGGCAAGTAACTTCTTGGAATATAAGTTCCAATGCACCACTTTGATAAACTCATTGGATGGACTGGTTGGCTACTACAAACAAGGTTCTTAATGATAGGACATTAGGGACATGGCACCTTGTGAGGGTCTAGCAAGCCACTAAAGGCTTTAATCAATCCTACTAGGGGTGCTTATACTTTTTACGGTAGTACCCCATTCTGAAAGACAATATACAACTAATGCCTACATACCATGAGGACTTGATAGTTTAGTCTTATCCATTTATATACCGGCCTGAATGAAAAATGGTTGGAGTCGCCTTCAAGTTCTTTCAGATGTGTCTCTTAGGCAGGCCCCTCTAAAGGTAAACAATAGCGAGTAAGCACATCCATAGTTTGATTGACCTTCGTTTAGAAACAAAGGGAGAACATACACAATATACCTGACTCACACCCACAAGCTTTGTTCAATTTTAGTTCCCAAAATGAAGTGTGGAGGCAATATTTTATGCAACTTAATGTCACCAAAAAGACTTTTGATTCTCAAGATCGCCATGAAGCACGAGAGAAGTGCATATACCTTTTTAGATGAGATTATTTTGCATAAAGGATTACAAAGAATAAAAGACACAAGCTCATTTTAAATCCCAAAGCAATGATGAGTTCGTTTTAAAACACCAATATCAAGTGTGGAGTTGCTTGTTCATTTGTTAAATCCAAAATCCAACTTTAGTAAGTTTGTCCTAATGTTCATTTTAAGTTCCTTGTCGCAAAAAAATGAAAGCTTTCAAGAGTTGTTCTTTTTAGAATCCAGAAAGTAAGTTAGTTCAAAACAAAAAACTAAAGCGTAAAATGGAAGCCCTTTAAAGCATTTAAAAACACTTTGTGAATTTCAATTTTGATGCTTAATTCTCTTTAACTCCAAGATTTAGTAAAAGATTTCTTCTAATCCTTCAACGTCATGAGTGAGTTCCTCATGCTATCAAAATTACTTCCCTTCCTATAAGACGAAAAAGACAATAATGTGAGATTAAGTTACCCAATTAAATTTTTTTTTTAAGCATTAACTTAAATGATTTCAAATGATGAAGCATTAGTAAGGATCTTGATTCCAAAGATTTCAAAGAAAATCTTAACCATAAAGAAAAATGTTTGCTAACAAAGCTCAAAGCTTCTCTTGCCATTAAATTTTAACAATCTAAGATTTTTGTCTTTCAATAATGATTGGATCCTTTAGGAATTTTTTTTTAAATCTATCCACAAAAACCAATAATTTCAATAATCTTAGTTTAGTAGGCAAACTAAAGTGACTTATTAATCAACCACTGATGTTATGGAATTGCAAATGGTTGAGTTGAGAGTAAATGTATTCAAAATATTTACAGACTCATCAATACAAAACCAATACATCAAGACAAAAACCAATACAACAACAACGTGTTAGAAGATGCAAACTATGAATATTTATTCTCCAATTTGGCAAGTAGCTATGTGAAAAGTTTTGATTGTTAGAGAATATTTATTAAATTAAAAATTACAGCCAAGACCCTAATAATAAGCACACCACCCAAATTTGATGTTCATCTCTCATGATGTCATTGGTAGATGGGAATTGAAATCATATTGACTCACTCCCAATAGTCAAAAATATTGATAAGACAATAACAAAAAATAAAAAAAGATGCGCTGAATCTACTGCTATTGAGTGCTCATAATGATTGACAAATAACTCTCTAAAAGGTGGGGTCAAAGCTTTTAAGCTCACAAAAATGGAATTATGACTATATTCATTGAGATCAAATAAACAGAATAGATGAAAATGTAAAATACGACAGTCAACTTGCAGAGACATCATGAATCATGCCTTTAAAAAATAGTGTGTACTTCAAAGATGAATGTTAAATCTGCATCTTTACATGTTATACTGAATTGAAGCCTCATTGATATGTCCATAGGACTCTGTAGTAGTTAATGATAAAGAATACATACAAAATCACCTGAATCTCTCAATAGTCAAACACAACATTTATTAGAGAACATCACATAATCTCGCCTCTTAATTTCACATTCAATTACCTTTGAGCTTTTCACTTCTCCCACTTGGCGAGTTGCATCTTGAAAATAAAGTGTTGACTATTAGAATATTTTTTACTAAATTGAAAAATTATAGCCAAGGCCCTAATAATGAGCACATTGTCCAGCTTTGATTTTCAACTCCCATGATGTCGTTGGAAAATGGGAATTGAAACTAGACTAAATTACTTCCAACATTCAAAGAAAATATCAAGAGGAATATTAAAAAAATGAGCTGAACCCACTGCTATTGATTTGCCACAATAAATGATGGATGGGACTCTAACAGGTGGGTCAAAGTGATGAATGCCCAATGTGGAAGCACAACAACATACAAAACTATTTTATAGAATTTCTCAAAGGAATATGGTCTCATGCTGCCGTGGGTGTAAAGCTAGGCAAATGGAGCACTTGGTTTTCAAGAATGGGCGACTTAGAAAGAAACAATGCATTGTCACTTTCAGCGGTTTGGAGAAATTCTCAAAATTTGGTGATCACAAACAAGTTACAAGGCGATCTAAAGGCTATGGATTTGTTACTTTTCATGATCTAGAGTCCGCTATGAGAGCTTGTGTAGATCCTTTGTCAATCGTTAATGGAAGAAAAACAAACTACAATCTTGCTTCACTGGGTGCCACACAATCTTCTACCTCTACTCCACAACATTGAACCTATGGTCAAAATGTGCCTTGAACCTCTAGTCGACCTCAAGAGAACAAGAAAAAGAACAATTTTAGATTCTAAAGAATATGTATCCTCGTAGAAACAAAGATATAACCTGCAAAAGGAACAAGTTCAAATCTAAATATTATAACATTCTACTACTTATGCCAGATAACTTGATAGGAGAAGCTTTGGTTGTAGCAAAAAATGATGCCAAGGGTATATTGCAATAATCATAATTCCAGTCTCTATTACAAGCATTTTTTGGTGCAGAACATTCTAAGCATTAGTGGCAGTGCACGACATTGGTTAGAAGGACTTGATAGGGAGTGTGTGCTCTTGGGAAGTTGCAGGGATTTGGAAAAGTGGCTCCAAACATGTATGTGGGTCATGGCGAGAGAAATGGCATAAGGCATATATGTGTTTAACATAATTCCTAAGTAAATCATGGTCCCATGACATGAAATGATTGTAGGCTATGTACAAAAGATGGATCGGTTGCAATGGAAGGATTTGGAGACTCTCAAGCAAATACCAGATGCACAAATATATGCAAATTAGATAGAACTTCATGCCATTTAAAAGTCTTTAGAAACTTTCTAATACGACCAAATGTAGATATAAAGCCAGATTTTTTATTTTTTTTCTAACATTTACCACTTTCCAACTATGGAAAACTGTAGTAACATAGTTATGTAAGTCAGAATAAAAATAGAACAATCTTTTAGTGTGCATGTGAGTCAAACTACTTCTATAAATGTAAACACAATTCCACAACAAATTTAGATTGTATATCAAATATGTAATTGCATCAGATACAAAAGTATAAAGCAACTATGTATCAAAACACAAAACAAATGTTAAGATTCAAATGGAGGTTCAAGCCCTCCTTCTAGTGCCATATGTGAGCACCATAAATCTGCAAAATAGCTTAAACTTCAAAACACATTAGCATGGTTAGTTCAAACTATGCAAACACCATAGTGCTCCTATGAAATAATCCATCATGTCTCACAATGTAAATAAAACAACTAATTAAGAACATAAAAAGCATAATGGATACCTATCCCATAGTGGATTGGTGCTACTTTGATGTGAAAAGTAGCCCTTTCCCAACCCTTGACAAGCTTGATGTTGCAAATGCTGATGGGAAAAATTAGCTCTCAATGTGAAGAGAATAACTTTGCATGAATTGTGGATGCTAAGATGAAGAATAAGACTTCCATTTATAGAATATTTTGATGAGAGAAATAGCCAAATGGATGAATGTGGGACAAAGATTTAGCCAATGGGAAAGTGCCATTTGTCAAAATCTGAGTGGATGGAGGATGTGCAAGTTTTGGTCAATGTTTCAAAGAGGGGGAGATTCAAATTTGAATTTGAGGGTTAAATTCTAAGTGGGGGACATGTAAGAGAGAAGTTATTGCCATGTTGGAAGGGACAAATCAACTTGCCTTCATATTCAAACTTGAGGAATATTCTTCCAAAGATGCCTTGTTGAGAGAAAATGATGATTTAAATAAATCAATAAATTGATTTATTTGTGCAAGTGGGAAAAGCTAGAGGATGTGATGAGTGGTTAGATTAGATTAATCAAGATTAGATTAGTTAAGATAACGATTAGGTGCTTTGACCCATTTGACTTAGATTTAGGGATTTAAATTAAATCAAAGGGAGATGAAAGGTGATTTTAGACTTAATTAAATAAAGGTTTGATTTATTTAATCAAGGAGGGTGATGCTAGGATCAAGTTAATTTATTTAATTTAAATTGATGACTTTAGGAGACTGAACAAGTAAACTTGATTTATTTGATGAATGGATGAATATGACCTAATCAAATGCATTATGCCAATTTTGCATGTCTACATTTTTCCCCTTTTTGAAGCAATGTACTTGCTACATTAGTTCAAAGAATAAACTTGCTGCAATCAAACATAAAAAAAATTCTGATTTTTTCGAATGCCCTAGTGGAAAGAAGTACACTAGTACATTGCCCCCTCAAGAGATCGAGCAAAAAGATTCAATTTGAGGGTTGTTCTCATGATAAAGAGGTTAAAAAATGGATGGTTATGATGATGATTCAAATGATATGGTTTTAAGATGCTTCGAATAACCAATCTATATTATCCTAAACAACTTAAATGATGATAATGCAATGCATGTGAGATGGATGAGATGGATAATGTGATATGCTATGATTATGCAATGGATGTTTTATGAAAATGTATGATTTTATGAGATGCTTAGACTAATATATCTATATTATGATGATGAACATGCATGTGGGGTGATATGCAGAATGCTGATGGTTTGTGGATGCAAAATGGATGCAAGATGGATGCCTTGGTGATGTTATGTTAGCACGGAGAGAAAAAGGAAGAAATGAGATGATGACAAGTGGATCCAACAAGTACATGATCTGATGAGAGTTTATTAGAGATGATGATGATGATAGATGATGATTCACTTATCAAGGATTGGGACTTTAAAAGGGCTACTTACCTTATGTTTGATAATACACATAGATATGATGCATCAAGGTATAAAGAACCAGGATGGCGTTGTACCTAGTGTGATGGACTTTGACTCGACAAACAGATAGAAGTATTCTTGTTCACACTTGACATATGAAAACATTGCTAGGACATACCTAACAAAGCAAGTATTCACCAAGTTATATTACAACAATGTCCAACAAGCACAACAGAGAAAAGGATAATGATCGTGCCCCATTCCTATCTCTCTAAATCCTTCGTTCAGATATCATTGAGAGGTCCTTGGAATGAGTGCAATAAGATAAATCAAAAGAAAATATCAAGTACGAAAACAAGCCAATGTTCTTCATACCTTGAGATGAAAGGATGTGTTTTGTTTTAGGATAAGAACCGAAACTATTGCCAAAAGATAATGCCCATTGTAGGAAGGATACATCCTAGGACATGTTAGTGGATGGCAGCATGTCATTTCATTTATCCAAAGTGTTTTTCCAAAAGATAATGCCCATTGTAGGAAGGATACATCCTAAGACATGTTAGTGAATGGTGGAAATTTGATGGGGTTATTCGAAAGGCTGTTGATACAAGGCTGATTGACATGTTTGAAAATGATTAAGAGTTTGATTTTGCATTTAAAGGTTTGTTGTTTTGATTTTGATTTTACGATTGAAGCTTGATTTTGCTGACTGTTGTGATTGTTTCTATTTGTGTTGCCAAAGGATGAAGGTGATGATCAGTTTATTATGGACGATTGATTATTTTGAGTGAAAGCAAGATGAGAGATGGATTTTTTCAAATATTAGGATGTTTTTGACATTTTTGGAATGTTTTGAGGCTATTTTTGGGGTTTTTTTAAGATTTTACAAATGTTTTGATTTTTCGAATGTTTTGGGGTTTTTTGAGATTTTATGAATGTTTTTGGATTTTTGCATGATTTTGACATTTTTGGATATGGACATGTGTGATGATATTAGTGCTTTTTTTGGGATTTTGTTGAAGGCCAAGCTAAGGTTGACTGATTGAATCAATGGATTGATGATGATGATAACATTGTAGAGGATACACAACAATGCAAGGATTTTATTGATTAGGATTGATGACGATAACATTGTTGAGGATGCAGAACAATGCAAGGATAGTGTTAAGCAACATGAGACTGAGATGGATATGCCAAGATGATGCGAGATTGATGATGATAACATTGTCGAGGATACACAACAATGCAAGGATTTGAATGATCAGGATTGATGATGATAATATTGTTGAGGATGCAGAACAATGCAAGGATAGTGTTAAGCAACACAATGATATCCTAAGATGATGGTTTTTTGATTGGATTTGATTGATCATGTTTGATGAAGCTTTATTTTGGAACAAAAGTTGTTTGAATGATTTGATGTGATGTTTGAAGGTGCATTAGATGTGATTGATATTGATTGTTTGGATCGATGTTTGATGAAAGATGAAGATTGATAAGGAATGTCTTCTCATCGAAATATGCCATGGGCTAATAATTTGGAATTTTGGTCATAGGTGGTTTGACCAATTTGATTTCATGTTTTCCAATGTTTGGATCACCACATAAGTTGGAGGATATAGATCAAGATTTATTCTTGAAGCAAGATGTACATATCTACCCCTAGTGTCTAGCAATGTATGGAATGCCATGAATGGATGCCTGGATGGTAAGCATGCAAAGGATGCCAAGGATTAACTTGCAATAAGATAAGGTGTTTGGATAAAGAATATGCTCATTTGGATAATGCTTCATGGATTAGATAATGTTGCATAGGATAGGATCAATGAAAACAACCCATGTCAAGATGTTTACCATAAGCAAGCATAAAGTGTGCACCGAAGTTTGTCAAGATCAAGATAACTTGGACTATGGATGTAGATATATGCACATGGATTGGATAGATGGTTCATGGGTGAATGGATTTATTATGGATAAGATGAATGAAATGCTGGATTTATTATGGATGGGATGAGATGCTTCCACCTGAAATAGTTCACGCAAATGCTCGATTCTACACATGACGCCTGCTTGCTAGGTTTTCATCATGGTACCTGCCCAAAGCACCGCCCATGTGGTTTTCACTATAGGATGATTTTTTTTCTTCACTATTTTCAATCCTTTTTCTAATTTTTTTGGATTTTCATATTTTTTTGGGTTTTTTTGGTTTTTTTTGAAATATTTTAAGCTCATGTAAAACCACCTTGTGGTGTTGATGTAGACGCTTTTTTCATAATGTGCCATCGGTATCCTGCCTGAAGTAGTTGCTTTGCTAAGATATGTGCACTTGAATGCAACTTTTGGGATTCCTGATCTACTTTGTCGATACCAGAGTTAACTTTGTTTTTGTGCGCACATTGCGATAGAGCGCCTTCTGAATCCTTATGATGAAGGGTTGATGCTAATACATGGTCAAAATGAGAATTGGATATCATGTGTGGAGGTGTGGATGGAGTGCGTTTAGGAATAAAATATAGATTGGTTGATAGCTTGGAATCTTTGACTCTCCAAACTTGGGAAGATAAGCAATGATGGGTGGATACAAAAGCATGCATGGAGTTAGGACCAATTTCTTGATACACTTTGTATGTCACTTGAAAAGTCTGCTTTTACTTTTGTGGACATTTTTATTGAATACTTTTCCCTTTTTTATTTTGCCCCATAGTTTCTTTAACTGATGGAGTTTGATAGGGATAATCTTTCTTTGTATGTTTTGGTATCCGTGCATATTTGATTTTTCCATTATGCTTCTCTACTTATTTTGATTTGATAACATTCTTTGTGCTTTGATTCAAATCTTTCTTGTGATGTTGGTCCCAATTCGTGGATGGGGTGATGGGTGGATGAAGATTTATGACATGGCTGGTTGTAGTATTGCCATTAGTTTCATCATAAGGATTCTTGATGCTCCCTATGTTGATGTTTGTTTGAGACATACTTGCCCCCAGTATTGTGGAAGTAGTATCTTCATGCTTTGATTTTGCTTGTTTCGAGAGCTCTTGTTTAGAATGCATTCTCTAATAAATGACCACTGTAGATGATGTTATTTCGATTGGATGCTCTGCTGACTCCAGGATATCCTATTCTATTTGATTGGTTTCCTTGAGTGGATAATGTTGGATATCCTCATCCTTGATGTCCTCAATCTGAATTTGGGATATATCTGATCCTGATGTTGATAACTTAGTTTGACTGTAGGAATCAATAACTTGCTCTTTTTGTGTAATAATGTCAGGAGGAAAGGGATCCTATTATGAATGAAGATCATCTACATGTCCATCCACAGAAATCATCTCATGGGTAGATGGAGGAGAATGTGCTATATGGATGTGATCATCATTTGTGACATCTTATATAGATAGGAGAGTGTCCATTAGATCATTATAGTATCTTGGAGATATGAATTCTTGATCTTGAATGATCTGGGCCCACATGTTTTGTTATTCTGCTGGTTATGCATGTGTTCCAACAAAAAAAATCTTTTTGATGCTATTGGGAAGTGCACATACAAAGTTTTCACAATCTACCACCTTTGCATGAACTTTCCACCACATTTTTATGGTTTTCCAACTTAGGAAGGAGGAAATAGTAGAGTTTTCACATCAAATTTGATATATATCAAATCAAGTCTCAATTTTTGTAGTGTTGCAATGTTAATTGTGATTTAATTATAGGAATTTAGCATTATGCATTGGTTATTTGTATTGTTGTTAGTAATTCTATTTGAGTGACATACAATTAAACATTGTAAAAGAAGCAAGCTTGTGAAAAACTCAAATTGTTGAGAATTTTGATTCAAAAAGAAAGAAATAAGTTACATAATTGGGTATTTCCTCCATTCAAATTTTTGTTTTTTAGGTATGTCAAGTCTTTACACATTTTCTTTAAATTTTCCTTAATTCTATTATGTTTCTTTATCATCCCTTATCATACATGTGCTTAATACAATGCTTTTATTTTGTTATTATGCATATTTCATGTTCATCAAATTGTTTGTTTCTCATTATAACCTTAGCCCCTATTGGCACATTTTAAACTACACAATTATTTACACTTTCCAATTACATTTAATACCACATCTCTTTGAGGCATTTTGTTAAACAATTGACCTACCTTGTGTACATGCTTCCACATTTTGTATACACATTTACGATAGTATTTATAACTATGTAATATAATACATCATTTCTCATTCATTTTTTATGGATGTGCATACCCCTTTCCAAAGCTTCCATTTTGGTATAGGCATGGGGGATGGTGGAAAATGCTTTGGAATTTGGTTTTACACCTAGAAATTGTATTTTCTTGAAATTTTATAAATCATTTTTAACAGATACATTTTGTGAATATTTTGCAATCATTGTAGTCCACAAGGACATATCTCATTGAGGCATTTTGTCAAACAATTCATGCACCTTGTCTATACATGTCTACCAAAGCATTTTATGAAACATGTTAGACCCTATTTCTTTGAGGCATTCTTTCAAACAACTCGCTACCTTGTCTATGCTACCACATTTTCTATACATGTCTACCAAAACATTTTATTAGACATGTTAGACAAGGTAATGAGCTGTTTGAAAAAATGCCTCAAAGAAATGTGGTCTCACATGGTGATGTCCATCACCATGTGAGACCACATTTCTTTGAAGTATTTTTTCAAAAAACTCATTTCCTTGTCTATGCTACCAAATTTTCCATACATTTTCCATTTTGTGCATATCCTGCAATAATTGTAGTCCATGAGGACATATATCATTGAGGCATTTTTTCAAATAGTTAATGTGCCTTTTCTATGCATCCACATTTTGCATGTGCCTACTAAGGCAATTGCAACCATAACACTCATGAAAATACCCCCATTTTATGTTTTGGTAGATGTCATACCCCCTTTCAAGGTCCCTTTGTTTCTATGGCTAAAAGCCTAAAACATGTGCTTTCAACCAAACTATGGATACATAAAAAAATCTATCAAAGCATAATACTAAAAAAAAGTGTAGGAAAGGTAGTGAGGTGTTTGAAAAAATGCCTCAAAGAAATGGGGTTTCTGGGGATGGACATCACCAAGAGACCCCATTTCTTTGAGGATTTTTTTCAAGAAGATCACTACCTTTTCTATGCTACTGCATTGACAAGCTAGTGAGCTCACTAGCTTGTTAATTTGGTAGCATAGACAAGGTAGTGAGCTATTTGAAATAATGACTCAAAGAAATGACATCTTCTGGTGATGTACATCACCAAGACATCACCAAGAGAACCCATTTCTTTGAGGCATTTTGAACATCACTAGGAGACCCCATTTCTTTGAGATTTTTTTTCAAATAGCTCACTACCTTGTCTATGCTACCACATTGACAACACTATGAGCTTGTTAATGCGGTAGCATATGAAAGGTAGTGAGCTATTTAAAAAAAATGCCTCAAAGAAATGGGGTCTCTTGCTGATGTACTTGGAAATGTAGTGATCTTGTCAATGGGGTATCATAGACATGGTAGTGAGCTATTTGAAAAAAATACCTCAAAGAAATGGGGTCACTTGTACATCACCAGGAGACCCCGTTTCTTTGAGGCATTTTTTAAACAACTCACTACCTTGTCTATGATACCACATTTTGCATACATGTCTACCAAAAATGTCAAACAATTCACATTCCTTGTCAAAAATTTCTCATACATTACTGCCAAGGGAGTTGCAATTATAACATTTGACAAAAACCCCCCTTTCTTTCAATGTTTTGATTGATGTCCATACCTTGTTCCAAAGGTAGGATGTTGACAAAAGTTGTGAAATTTGGATTTGTAAACACTTAAAATTGTCCTAGGCTTACAACTTTATTAATTTTCCTTTCATCATAATTGAATAATCTTAATTATTTAATTATTGTCTAAAGTCATAAGTCTTTTATTAAAATTAAATAATTTTAATAATTTTAATTAATTCATTTTATCTCTCTATTTTTCTCTTTGATTGATTAAATAAATTGCTATTTATTTAACTATGTCATTAATGTCCCTATCTTCTATAATTAAATATTTACAATTTTCTACTATAATTAAATAATTATGTCAATTATTTAATTATTTATTTTAGTCTAAATTTACCATAAATTAATTAATGAGTTGTCTTTTTCTCTCCCACTTTTTTAATTAAAATTGCAGTTTAATCAAAAAACATAACTTGCCTTTTCTCCTAAGATTTAAATAATGTTTCCATTATTTAACTCTGCACTTTCCTTTTCAAACTAAATGATTCTTTGGAATTATTTGGTTCCTCTGTCAGTCTTATTCCTATCCCATCCTATCTTGTTTAATTTCAATTGTTGATTGAAATTAAAATCATCTAATCTTGGTCTTTCATTCAAATGTGTCTTTTCTATAAAAGGTATCTACCCTTTTCATTTTAAAGGATCCAAAATTTAGGAGACAATACAATCTTTGATATTTTGCTGTCATAACTTTAGGCTATTGTTGCATATACATAATTTGAGGGCATCAATCACTTTTAAGAAAAATGAGAATCAATGGAGGCATGGGTAATAGAGTTGAATCAATGGAGGCATGAAGGCTTGGGTAACATTATTGTTTTATTTAGTATTTTTATGCTTCCTTTTTTCTTTATTACTTGATTAGGATTTTTAGGATCTGTGTTTCATGATTTACACATTGTTTAATCCTAATTTTAACCTTGATTATAATGGTGAACCTGATGTGAAAGGACACATTTTGTAGATTTTTGTACAAAATTTTTAGTTTTGCAAGTTACAGGTACAAAATGACACAACTGTAGGCTCAAACGATGCAACTAATTTTGACAATGAGCCACATCTATGCCTTCATGTGACACAACTACTCTAGATGAGGGCACCTTTTAAACTTGATTGATTTCTTAGGTTTCTATACATTTTATGTTTTTTGGTTTCAGTTTTCATAGTCTAAGTTCCCCCTAATCATATCATATTAGTCTCTTGTTCACTTGGATTTGGTCAGATTTCTCATGTTTTGCAAGTCCAGGGATGGTTCGCTGCACGTGTTAGGGCTTCGACACAACTACATACGTATAATTTGAGGGAATCAATCACTTTTAAGCAAAATGGAGAATGGTAATAGAGCTGAATCAATGGAGGCATGAAGGCTTGCGTAACATTATTGTTTTATTTAGTATTTTTATGCTTCCTTAGCTCTTTATTACCTGATTAACATCTTTAGGATTTGTGTTTCATGATTTGCACATGTTTAATCCTGATTTTACCCCTAATAACAATGATGAACCTGATGTGAAAGGACACATTTTATAGATTTTTGTACAAAAGTTTTAGTTTTTCAAGTTACAGGTACAAAATGATGCAACTATAGGCTCAAACGATGCAATTGATTTTGGTAGTGAGCTACAACTATGCCTACATACGACACAACTACTTTAGATAAGGGCACCTTTTGAACTTGATTGATTTCTCGAGTTTTTTGTGTTTTTTATGTTTCTTGGTTTCAGATTTCATAGTCTAACCACCTAATCATATCATATTATTCTGTCATTTTCTTGGATTTGGTTGGATTTCTCATGTTTTCTAGGTCTAGAGATGGTTCACTACAAATATTAGGGCTTCGATGCAACTAATAGACTTCATCGCATTTGAATGACATAGTCAGTATTATGAACGACATAGTCACTATTTCCTACAATGCAACTGTGAGCCGCAACTATGGTTTCCAGAGCTACAACTGCCTGGTTATTTTAAATTTGGGGTTTCATTTGGATTCTTTTTAATTTCTATCTTTTACATTTAGTAGAGTAGAGGTTTTTTTTTTCTACTGATATTTGATTTGCATCATGTGGCATTAGGCTTGGAAGGGGTTCTAAAATTGTTTCTTTTGAAACAAAATGTTGTTCTAGCATCCTATCTTTTGGTTACTTAGTTTAATCTTGTTTGTGTGTTACAAATCTTCACTCATAAGGGTAAAATGAACAACAAACTACATATATCATTCATATGGATAAAATGAACCACAATCTGCATCATACATCGTACTCATTCAATCTTAAAATTTATAATAAGCTGCATATATCACTCATTGAATTTAGAAGGAATCTACATCATACACTCATACATGCTAAAAGGAACTAACAATTTGCATTAGTGTGTCTTCTCACATTGTATCTTGGGGATAAAAAGAATCAGTGATTTATTGTCATGTGATTGTGTTTTTTTTTGGGGTGTGTATGATCTTCCCTCGTGCCTAATGTGACCTTGGGAGTCAAAAACACCTCTTGATGAAATTGTAGTCTCACACCAAACATTTGATTTTGAGGCTAAACTGAACACCATGCTAGTGTAAGGAAAACACATTATGCTCCCCCCTCATACCTAGTTTGATCTTGGAGGTTTGAAGGCATTATGTTTTTCTTGTTTTTGTTTACCCTTAGAGGGGCCTTCCTAAGAGACACATTTGAAAGGAGAACCCAAAGGTGACTCCAAATGGTTTTTCCCTCAGTCCAGTATAGAAATGGATAAGAATAAACTGTCAAGTCCTCATGGTATGTAGGCTTTATCCATATAGTGTCATTCAAAATGGGGTACTATTGTAAAATGTATAAGATCTCCTAGTAAGAGTGATTAAAGACTTAAGTGGCTTGCTAGATGCTTGTAAGGTGTTATGTGCCAGAGTAATGAATAAGAACCAACTACTTAGAATCCACCCTTTTAATTGGAGATTATTTGGTGCCAAACTCGGTTTAGGGGATGTAGCACCACACCTCAAAAGTTACTCACCATTCAACTTCCTTGAGTGAGATGGAAATCTTCAGCTGAGTATAGTTATATGATTCAGACTTGTAACTTCCAAGGAGAGAGTGATTTGTGGAATCCTTCCATAGCAAGAGGCCCCTACCCATCCACTCTCATAGATAAGGGGTTATACATAACTTGAAAGGGTTTCCCTCCCTTTTGTAAAAGAAGATTCCAAGCTGTGAGCCTGAGGCTCACACCATTGGCCATTTCCCATAGGATAAGTAACTATCTTATGTGTGTGATTTTTTTTGGTTTTGTGCTATACCAATGGAAATTGAGGTGAACAACCTCAAAAACATACACATTGTGAATATATCCTTTGTCATTGAAACCTACGAAAATAAGTGTTTTCAAATTATATTCACTTGTTGTACTTGCTATTAGAAATTTCAATCAAATAACAAAAATTTCCATTCAAAACTATCAAGAATCAAGTTTATCCTCTATTAACTACAACTATAGAAAATTGTAACCTGCAATTGAATTTTCTGAACTACAACTGGAAAACTAAATCACAATTGATAGTTTTTGAACCACATCTACTAAGCTAAACCACAACAAAATATCTAAATGACACATTTTCACAAAACCAGTGAACCGCAATTTCATGTCTACAATTTTTTTAGGAAAAGCTTGTTGATTCCATTTTTTGATAAATTCTCGATAGTGACTATAGTTTATATTAGAGATTTTCTCACCTCATTTCTACTGTTTCATTACTTTTATCCAGCTTACCATCATATTTCAGGAAATCTTTAGGGTATTCTCCTTGCACTGCTTAGAAAATTTTTAGGCCATTATCATATTACCTCACTTATTGTAGAGATCCATCATTAGGTTGCATACAACTTTTTAAAAACTTTAGAATAGGGAAACTTACCATATCTTGGCATAGGCCTATTGCTACAAAGAAACGTTGTCATTGACCTTGTCATTTTGGTGTAACCTTAAACTCATAAATCTATTTTTGAGGCTCACCTTGTCAAAATTTTCATTTATTATTTACTCCTTAAGATCATTGACAATTTTATTTGGAAACATTGGACTATGCTAGGTTGGATAGTAACCTAGGTTGTCAATTATACTTTGTCTTGAATAAAACTTGATTCCATAACTATATGCCAAAAATATGTGTATAGGAGCGAATTTTCACCCCTTGTGTAAATTCCCCTTTTGCATACCCTCACCTTAGAAAATCAAACCTGAAGGTGAAATTCCATATCACCAATCTGAAATGCATCCACTTGGCATATGTTTTGTGTGTCAGTGAGGGAATATTTTTCAGGGATGTGAGCATGGCGTACAGATGTCTACACGGCATGCTTCCATCCCTAAAAAATTCCTACCTTTGGTGTCAACATGGACATTATGTTCTCCATTGGGCACAAAATGTATTGCCTTCGTGTCGACTAACCGGCCCAAAAATGGCTCCTTCTCTCCCATTTTGATCTTGAAATGGCTATCTTATTCATTCATTCAGTCTTCCAAGATCTTTTAGCAATCTATCACATTCTCTCAAGCATTTTTTGCACAACTCCATTGAGCATTGTGAGACCTCCCTTTGTCATTGTTGTAGTCCTATCGATTTTTCCAAGCTCGTTGCCTTGCATTCTTCCTTCATTGGCCTTGAGTGCCTTTGGGTGGAGGTGGTATTTAAATACTCTCATCTTGCTATTGTGGTTTGATAGAGTAGCATTGTATCTTTTGTAGTGTTCAATACTTTCCTTTCTATTTCCTTTATCACACTTTCTACTTCGTGGCTTTTTTGGCTATCTGTGGAGGTGGAAACACCAAAGTGGGGGTTTGAATAAAGCAAACCTCTATACAACCCAACACTTTCCCCTCTCTTGCTTGTGTGTAGGTGAACATGTGCATGAAGATTGCTAGAAAACTGGAGCTTTAGTGAGTTGATATTCATCACCCTAGTGTTCACCTACCCACTTTATCATTTATGTAGTTGTTTCTCTTATTTCATCATTTTGTTTATTTTGTTAAGATTAATCAGCTAGGCAGTTAGTAGGTTTGTCTAATTTTCACATTGTACTTTATGTTTTCTAGCCATATGGATGCCAGTGTGCTAGAGAGACACCAGTATGCTACACTATCATTCTAGTCTACTCGCATTTCCATCCTCAGATAGAGAGCTATTTGAGGTGTAGTTTGAATTCTAGATTCTAGCTCATCTAGCCCCATTTAGAATTTTGGATCTATAGAGTGATAGAAGGGCTTGAGAGTGCTCTTCATTCTTGATTCTTATCCTAAACACCTATTAACTTGAGGTAAGTTAGGGCAGCCCTCCACTCTTAGCTCTTTGTGACCTAGAGCCTTGGTGTGGTTGGTCCCCCTCTCTTACATTTTTGGTGAACCCAACGTGAACCATTTTGGTTCCATTTAGTGTTGTTGCAAGTTCCTTTCCTCATATCCTAGGAGCACTGTGGGTGTTAGTGTTGCAAGGTTCCTAGCTTTGCAACCCAACCTATGAATCCTAGTGGTGTAGTTGGAAGGTTCCATAAGTAGTGTAGAATGAAACCTTAATTGGGTCACTGTCCAATTGTGAAACCTTTGGGGGCTCTGTGAAAGTGTTGTTTAAAAGTGTACGTGATGGAATCCTTTTTGCATCTACTTATCCTTTCTACACAGCCTACGAGTAGTTCTCTTGGTATAAATTTCACCTAATAGGACTTGACAATGGGTTATAATAGAGATCCATCTCCTCTTTACATCCTCACATGAATCAAGGGAAACACTTTAACAGGTTTTCTTGTTGACCCAACATTTCAGGTGAATGTTATTGTAGACATCTAAATTTGACCACTCACGTATGGTCAAATTCATCCCCTTTATTCATCTATCCCACATCCCCCATCAACATTAATTAAATAATTTATTTAATTAATATTTCCTTTGTTCTAATGTTCCTAAGGTATTTAATTAAACAATTAAATACTTTAACTTTTGCCCCCTTTCTTCTCTAAATTAAATAAATGTTTTAATTTATTTAATTTGGTCACTTGGATTTTTGAATTTAAATCAATTTTAAATTCACCTTTTTCTCTCTCCTTGTCCCATCCTCCATAATCCCCCTTCAATCTGGATTAATTTAATCAATCCATGATTAGGATGTGCACACCCCTTAATCAAGATTAGTGTCACATCCTCCATAATTTGCAACTTGCCTTAATCCTTCATTAGCCTTCCTAATCACCTATTTGCACAAAGTTAATTGCATGATTAGGTCAACCTAATCCTTATGCCATTCATGGTACACCCCCAAGTCAACTTTCATTAATCGCTTTCTCCATTTGGAAAAGGCAACCCATTCCCCCACGTGAATTTAAAATTCACTTTTATTTGCCCCATGCATCTTAGAAATTTTTAATTCCTCTCCTCTTCCCCATGAGGACATTTGAGGAATTTTAAGACAAGGACCTCCTTTATGAGGAGATCTTGTCCCAATCCCAAGGTACCTTAAAGTACCTCCACCTCACCTTCCCCATGACACCTCACTTGACACTTGGCAAGATGTGAGGGCTTGTGAGTCTTCAACTCACCTTGGCCCTTGATCTTGTCCATGGTGGAAAAATATTAAACCTCCATTCCTTAGAGGAATCTCCCCTAAAATTAGAGGATTTTTTCCCTCATTTGAAACAACACTCATTGAATCATTGAAGCATTCACAAGCATCCTCCATTGCTACAACTTTGAGCTCCATTTTGCATCCATATCTTGCATCAACTCACATAGCCACTTACACCATTGCATTCCTCATCTCATCATCATCTTTTTTCATCAAATTTCATGCTATTTTCCATCTGAAGGAGCACACAATAGAATGAATCAATAGGCAATCAACTTGGACAAGGTAACTCACTATCTTTGCTTTTTTTTGTTCAAGTTTAATTGGGCTAATCATTGAGGTGTTGTTTGTGTTTTTCCCTTGTTTGCATTTTTTTTTGTTTTGCATTTGAGACTAGGAGATTTAATACTGCACACATTTCTGGCATGCTCGGTGGGACCCATGTCACAGGTCCAACATTTTATGTTTGCTTTTATTTAAGTTTTGCAGGTTCAGGTTTACACGCAAGGGCGAATCCACCCTAAGGGGCGAATCCACCCTAACGGGTGAATTTTCACCTTAAAGGGGAGAATTTGCACTAGAAAATAGGTGAACCTACTAGTAGAGGTGAATTTTCCTAATGCAGAGGTGAAGTTGTAGACAAGCAAATTTTCCCTTTTTGTGAAAAGGGGCGAACCTTCCTTTTGGGGAAAATCTACTTAGGTATAGGGAAAATTTTCCTTTTGGGGTGAACCTAACTTTTGAGGCAAAGTTGCAGAGACAAAAAAATCCACCCATCCTCATAGAATAGCCAAATTTTCTCAAAAGAAAAGGTGAATTTTCTCTTTACAGGGGCAAACTAGCTCATCAGAAAGGGAAATTTTTCCTCACATAGAGGCGAATTTGAGGTAAACCCAAGACTTGAATTTCTAGTTTTCATCTTTCAGTTGGTTTCAGTTTTACGTACTAATTCACTAACTCATTTGTTTGTGTCCCTAGTTCTTACTACCGATTTGTGCATTTTTCTCACCCATCCAAGATCGATGGTTGCAAAATAATAATGCATTTTCTACATAATGATCGGTCCAAGACCTATTAGTTAGTTTTTCCATTCTTTTTCATACTAGCTAGGCACACGTAGATTTGGAGGGTGAATTAACTTTTTTTTTGTGCTTGGGACTGACTGGTAACATATCCAATTCCTTTGCACCATTTGGTGATCTTGGGTGACGAGAAATCACTATTTACTCTAGTCTAGTCCAGTCCACCTAGGAGGTGCTAGTGCATCTAAACTCTCCCCTTGTGCTATGTGCGAGCCTAGGGACTAGCCAAAAAAATCTAGTATCTTCTTCCTTTAGCGCAACTTGCCTAGGATTTCATCACTCAGGGGATGATTCCAACCACGTGTTACTAGTAGGGTATATAAATGGGGGGGAGTGAAAGCTATACCTCAATCCAGTCACGTCGTATTTGGCGAATCATCAAAGCTAGGTTGATACCTAGATAAGACATGAAGAGTTGGTCCGAGTTTCCAATACCTTGTTGGGGCTCCTGACTGATGCTTGTGACGGGTTAGTGTTCATAGTTATGCCCCACATACCATGCATATATTAGAGACTCATGAGATAGCCTTGTTCAACCTAGATAGAGACCCGTGTTTTAGTCACAACTTGGTTTAGTACAGGGGATGCACACCATACCTTGAAGTTACTCACCATGTACTCCCTTGGGTTGAGATAGAAATCCTTGTGGTGGACTATGATAGTCCTCGAGTGAGAGTGTGAAGGTGAGCCTGTGGTGTCTATTGATGACCCTGTGCCACTAGAAAGCTAACTATCTACCTTCACGAGAAAGGGTGATCTAGAGAACCACCTTGGTATCATGGAGTATTAACCTTGGGTTGTCCGCTCAAGGTGGTAGGCCTACATGAAGTTTGTAAACCCATATCACTAATTTTAGGTTTGTGTTGCTTGGCGTGTCTTCGTTGTGCAATACCAATGCTTTTATTTTTAGTTGAGTCAGCCTAACCTTCTGTCTACTATTTTTTATGCTTGTTGTCTTTTTCCATAGTTAGCCCCTACCTTCAAAGGCAAATTTTCCCCTTACAAAGGAAAATTTGCACTATAGACATGCAATTTTTCCCTGAAAAAGGGTGATTCGACATCCAGCCCAATCCAAGTCATTCCTTTGGGCGAATTTTCCTATGGGTCACTTTTTGGGTGACCCCATTTTCATGCGTTCTCCAAAACAGGTGATCTTCTCCAACCTTTAGGCAAGTCCATTAGTCATCATCTATTGAATTCGCCCATTTCCCACAAAACAGGCAAATTTTCTCCCTCTAGGGGTGAACCTATTGTCCACAGGGGTGATCTTGTTCTCAATCTGAGTTGTTCCGTTAGTCTTCATTTGTTAAATTTTCCCATTTTCACATAATAGACAAATTTGCGCTCTTTAGGGGTGAACTTGCTGTTAGTCTAGGTTAGTCTCTCCATCCTCCTACCCATCAAATTTTCCTATTCTCTTAGGATAGGAAAATTTACCACATCCTTGGGAAAATTTTCTCCCTACAATGGTGATTTTTCTTCCATTTGAGTCTTTCATCCATTCGTGTCAACATTTAGGTGAATCCGTTTGTTGAAAAGGCAATCTCATTTTTAGTTGAATCCATTCCTCGTCTATACCATTCAGGAAATAGGCGAAGTTGTCATCCCTGTTAGGCAATCTTGAAAGTCAAATCCGCTCATTCTCATGTGATTTTTCAAGGTTTTAGGAAAACTTGTGAGAGGTTAGGTGATTCTTCTAGCTATTTGGGTGAACCTGTTGTTAGATAGGCAAAGTTGCTCAGCAAATTCACCTGTTTCTAGTGCTAGGATAAGTTTAGGAAAATTTGATCATTTGGATAGGAAAATTTTCTCAACAAATTCACCTATTTCTTGCACCAATCTAGATTTGGGTGAAGTTGCTTCCCCTAAATAGGCAAGTTTTCTAAACAAAGAGGCGAATTTGATCACTTTGGATAAGAAAATTTGTGACCTAAAGAGGTGAGGTTGCTTGACATAGAGGTGTATCGGTTTCCCATACAAATTTGAGAACTTGAATCCTTTTGGCCACTAAAATCTTGTCATTTTCTGATTCCTTAACCATAATCAAATTTTTGTTATCATCATCCGTTCACCTGTAATCTTCACTTTAGTCCATCTGCATCTTCCAAAAGTCATCCATTCATTAGTCAAATCATATAGGTGCAGCTTAGAACATCTCTAGATTGAATATCCATCATCAGTTCATCAATCCTAATCCTCTAGATTATGTTTCAGAGGTCTTTATCCAAGTTGGCTTAGGTGCCTGATCCTAATCATCATCATTTGCATTTGCTTAGGATTATCATCTGTCCTAAGTTAGTTATCATCCACGACCCAATCAATCCACTTGCATCTTGAGGTGTATTCGGTGCCATAATCATCTATGTTTCATTCGATCCAATCAATCAACACCTTAGGTCACCTAGTCTGGCATATGAACTTAGTTTGGAATTTGTTTCATCAACCTATCTGGTCAATCATCCAATTCTATTGATCCTATCACCTCATCAATTAATCTTATTGAATCAAATCACATCCTTTATCTAATCATCTGATCAATCAAATCCCCCATCCAATCCCATCAATCCTTAGTCTTCATTTAGATTCTTCATTTAGCTACATCCTAGCATGTAATATCATCTTAGTTCATTTGGTAGTTTTGCATTTTCATGCCCCTCACCCGATCATAGGAAAAGAAGCTCATTGTTGAACAACAAGGTCAAGGTTCCCAGCCTAATATCCCTTAGGATCTCAATAATTGTGCCTCATCACAATCCAATATGGATGTCCAAAACACTTCACCACCTAGTGATGAGAACATGGTCATCCAACCTGAGGTCACCGTCGATGAGTACTTCAATAATCCCACCAATCTCCAAATGCCGATCACCTTCTTAATGAGCGCGAGGAAAAAATTCTTGCCACTTTAATCATGAAGGGAGTTAAACCGCCCCTTGACTTTGACACATCACAATACATCAACATCACACCCCTTACAATGTCTCAGGACCCCCAAAATTCATAGAACATTCCAAGAAATTCTTACGTCCCCGAGGGTCCACTTGTGGATAATTGGTATCAACCTGGGTTTGGGAATGTTGTGCTTTATCAAGTTGGGATTGTTCCTCAGATTTCAATTTTAGTCATAGGAGCACCACCTAATCCAAATGATCCCCTTGCTTATGGTATGCTACAAAATCTACTACCTCCACCAGCTACCATGCCTGTCCAACAAGGTTTGACCCCTATACCATCTACACCACCTCTCCTACCTAATCAACCAGGTTAGCCACCAGTAAACATTGGGGGCAATCCATTCCTCACACTTCCACCACTACCGAGATCTACACCCACATCAAATGTACCACCACCACCTTTCACATCTCAATAACCACCCCAAGGCAATATCCTTGAATTCTAGTAGCCTCCGATTAACCCACAATAGTCCACTTCATCACAACCACCTCACTAGCAAGTGACACAACACACCATCATCCCATCACAATCACCACTACAACATACTACAATCCCTTCTCAACCGCCTCACCAACAACCTTTACAACAAAATATTCCAGTCCTGCAGCAACATACTATCATTCCCATGCAACCCCCTTATCAAGAAACACAGACTACATCATAGCCTCAACAACCGCCACAAGGTGCCTCAATATCAATCCCTCAGTAGCAACATGTCCCATCTTTCCCTCTCTTCCAACAACTACTGCATCAATAGCAATCACCCTAGCATACTCAGATTCCCACATAAATGCAACACAATCCCCTTATGCAATACCTTTATCATCCATCAAGCACATATGCCATCTTTGCTACTCTATCAAATCCTAACCCCAATCCTACTTAACAAAATCCTCCACAATCCCAAATGACACCTTACACCAACCCTCAAAAATCACATTCAATTCGTTACTATCAAACATCTAATCCACAACTACCTCCATATACTACCCAATAGCCAAATGTTGTGTATAATTACCAATCCAATCCATATTACACCTAACAACAACCACCTTATCAACATGGTGGTCCCTCCACCTCTTATTATCAACAAACACCATCATATCAACAAGGCACTTCCACCTCATTGTATTACCAAGCCCCTCTACAGTACCAACAAGGTACTTCCACCTCATATTACCAACAACAACCACCATATCAGCAAGGTGCCTCGAAAAGTCGTATTACCAAAACCCATCATCCTACCATCAATCTTATGTCAATCTGTAACAACAGTCCACCTACACCAATCAATATCAACAAACTCCTCCACACGTGCCTCCACCAACATACGATCAAACTACTTCAACCCCATCTTCATCCTAGCAGCAGTATGCTCCCTATAATCAATCCAATCCATCTAATCCGACTCCCTCCACACCTACTACTAAAGAGTGGGAAGACATCAAAGCCACATTAAAAGAGTTGTAAGAAGGGACTAGCAAACAATCCTTTAATTTTGAAGACATTTGTCCCTATCCATTTGATCCCTCAATCTCACTAGTTCCTTTTCCAAAGCATTTCGAGATGCCAAAATTTGATAAGTACAAAGGAACTAAAGATCCAAAGAACCATCTCCAAGAGTTCTATTCCCATTGTTAAGAAGTCCAACATAATGAAAATTATCTTGTGTGATTATTTCCAAGGAGTCTAACTGGGATAACTCTTAATTGGTTTATGACTCTCCTAGAAAGGGATCCGTCAAGTCTTTTGTAGATCTTTCAATTTTTTTTTCACACACTTCTTTAATTTGGAGAAGGATGTTTCTACTTTAGATCTTCTAAAAGAGAAACAACGTGAGGGAGATACTTTTGCAAGATACCTTCAAACATGGCGTGCTTTGGCTGGTTGGATGAAATCCCCGCTCAGAGAAAAAGACATGGTCACTCTTTTCGTCAAAAAATCTCACCCAGATATGGCACATAATTTTAAGCTCCACTATGTCACAACCTTCATAGAGGTAGTAGAGAAGGGTCCTATCCTTGAGAGAGCACTTATTGCTAAAGGGATAATCAAAATTTATAATCTTGATAAGGAAAATTCATCCAGGGATAAACCCCGCTATTGGAACAAGAATAAGAACGTTGTTAATGATGGTGTCATTGAAACCAAATATGTTAAAGTAGCTAACACCTCTCAGAGACAAAATGTCTCTAATCAACCATCTATTTCCAATGTCTTATTAGTTCCACAAGGGGCACCTCATCCTCCTTAGCAGTCCAATAAAAATAATCAAGGGAACAATAACACCAATTCACTCAATTAGGAGAACCCTTAAGTGTTGTTTTTAATAGGATTCTTCAAGCTAGTTACCCAATCACATATCCTATGACCAAGCCTTTTGATGAGTCCAAACCCAAGCCAGCCTGGTATAAAGAAAATGAGTATTGTGACTTTCACAAGATTAAAGGGCATTCCACAAACAAATGTCAAGGCTTAAAAACCTACGTCCAAGATCTTATAGATCAGGGTGACATACACGTGGATGGCAACCAAGCCCCATTGTCTAATGCTCAACCTCAAATATATAAAAACATTTTCCCAAAACATAACTAGTGTCTAGCATATCAAATGAAAATCCTAAGTCGAATAACAACAATAATCAAGGTAATGGCACAACTAACATTAGTTACAAGAATGTTCCATATAACTATAATGGCATTGTCATGTGCATTAGTCAGGATGAGCCACGGGTGTCTAGATATGATATGTATGAAAGGAAAAGATCCACAACGTGTTGTTACGACCCACCGCACTCACATCACTATCCCTGGAGCCTCTACGTCAACCTAGCCACAACCTATTAGCTCCCAATATAATATTCTTGACTGCCTAGGCCCCTACCTAGATATCCATTTTGGATTGGCTTAAGTCTTCTCTTGTACATCAAGAAATCCTTACCAAAGCTTTACAAGATACCCATGTTCCCAATGATATAGATCCTACCCAATTCCAAGCATTGGTAGGACATCTATCAACCACATATCAACTAGGTTTTAGCCAAAATGACATGCCTTGTATTGATTCAAACCACAACCACCTCCTCAATATCGAAGTCCTCATATCCCACCATAAGGTGAAAAGGGTCTTGGTAGATAATGGCTCTTCCCTAAATCTTTGCACATTAAAGTTCATAAAATAGGTAGACTACACCCACACTGACTTAAATAATCAGGTTATCACTATCAAGGCATATGACAATGCAGAGCGTGATTCTGAGGGGACTATTTGTCTTCCAATTCATGCTGGTCTTGTTGTGTAGTACACTGCTTGCCATGTCCTTGATTTGGACCTCACCTAGAACCTTCTTCTTGGTCACCAATGGATCCATGCCATGCAAGCCATCCCCTCCACTTACCATTAGTGCTTGAGGTTCCCATTTAATGGGATGGAAGTAACAATACACATAGATCTACAACCATTCGAGTATTTTCATGCACTAGAAGCTTCCTTCCCCCATTCTCATTACTGTCCAGAAGTGGAAATGGGGGCACCTCAAGCATCATCATCCCATCCATCTTCCAACATGCAATCCACCACTTCATCCACACCATCTTCCACCTCTAACTCCACCATTACCAAGGTCCTAATCATCGACAAGGGTTGTGGTGAGTATGAAATGTATACAACTTTGAATGTGGTAACCATGCCACCATCATCGTATACATATGGCTAACCTTCTTAATCCGTGTTGAAGAAGGAAGAGAAGAAAATCACCTTGAGCTCTAAGAATGTGGGATTGAACACTTTTCATTCTCCTAGAGTAAGAAAAGATACACTAGAAGACGATATTAGCTAATGGATATATCGAGAGGAGCCTGAACCTTCCCACCCTCTAAAAGAGTATTTCTAGGAGATGTATCCCTATGCCTCAAAGTTAGTTGAAAGATATAATTATCAAGGGGGAGGCCTTGGAATAGAAGAGCAAGGAAGGAAACAACCTGTTGACACCCCAGTGTGACCAAGATACTTGGGATCTTCGGCCATGACACAAAACAAAAGGGTCCTATGCCATCAACTAATACTTCTAACAACGTTAGTGTGGACAACGGTGTCCTCAAAGACATACCTGAAGAAGAATCCATCATACATGTGTACGATGATGTGGATCTCTCTTCCATGTTTGATTACTTATCCATCTTCTCCATCAACCTTTCCCTTTGCCATCCCAAGCTCATTGATTGGGACCTACATGCTAGTGCACTTATTGACACCTTTCCCTCAGTGTATACTTATGTATATCTTATGGGATTGGGGAGGATGAATTCCCTAACTACAAAAATAAGAAGAAGAAAAAAAAAAGGGTCATCTAGTGAAAACCTCCCTGAGGCGCTTCTTGACTTAGAAAAAGTAAAAATAAAGGGTGTATCTAATAGTGAAAACCTTGTCGAGGCACTAGAAGAAGGGTATCTTCATCTTCCCCTTGTGGGAACTCAATTGTCTAAACGATCTTCTATTCTCATCAAAGAAACACAAGTAAACTTGGGAACCAAAGAAGATCCAAAAATCACATATGTAGCCAAGTCATTATCAGAAGAAGAGCACTCCATTATCGTCCAAATTCCCAAAGAAGGAATCATCAATTTTGCATGGGCCTATTCATATATGCTAGGTCTGGATCCCGCTCTAGTTGTGCACCATTTGCATGTCCATCCAGATGCTAAACTGATCAAGTAGAAACTCAGAAAGATGCATCCTCCAGTAGCTTTTTTGGTCAAGAAAGAGCTGGAAAAACTATTAGAGGCTGGGTTCATAAGATCCATTGACTACTTTGATTGGATCTCCAACATAGTACCAATTACTAAAACAAATGGGAACATCAAGATTTGCATAGATTTTTGGGACTTCATGACAGCCTGTCCTAAAGATGGTTTCCCCCTACCAAACATTGACATGTTGGTTGACTTAACAACAAGACATGAGATGCTATCCCTCATGGATGGTTTCTTTGGATATAACCAAATCAAAATTGTACCTAAGGATCAACATAAGACTATCTTCACCACTTGTTGGGGCAAATTTTGTTACAATGTCATGCCCTTTGGCCTCAAGAATGGGGGGACAATGCACTAGCGTGCTATGACTATCATCTTCCATGATCTCATTCACATCATAATGGAGGATTATGTTGATGATCTATTGGGGAAATCCAAAACAAGGGAAGAGAACCTTATGATCTTGAAGATCTTTGAGAGGCTAGAACATTACAAGCTACGTCTGAATTTGAAGAAATGTGTATTTGGGGTTACATTAGGAAAGCTATTGGGTTTCATCATCTCTAGAAGGGGCATAGAGGTAGATCCAACAAAAGTCAAAGCAATCATGGAAATGTCTCCACCAGGCAATCCAAAATAGTTAAGGAGCCTCCAAGGCAAGCTACAATCCATCAGACGGTTTATAGCTCAGTTAGTTGAAAAATTCCAATCGTTCACTCATCTCCTGAGAAAAGATACCACCTTCAAGTGGGATTCACAGTGTCAGTTGGGTTTTGAAAAAATTAGGAGTATTTGGCTCATTCGCCCATTCTCTTGCTTCCAATTCTAGGTAAACCACTTCTTTTGTATATCTCAGCTACTTCAGTTGCACTGGGGGCATTATTAGCCCAACAGGATGAGTCCTCAAAAGAATGAGCAATTTACTACATCAGTCAAACCTTAGTGGAATATGAACTTAATTATTCCCCAATGGAGAAAACTTTCCTAGCTGTAGTCTTCAGCTCATAGAAGCTTCACCACTATATGCTTAGCCATCCCGTGAAGTTAATCTCAGAAGTTTATTTGCTCAAATATCTGTTATCTAGAAAATCTTTGACTAGTCACATGGCTAAGTGGGTTATGTTGTTGAGTGAGTTTGATATAGAGTATGTGGACTAAAAGGAAATTAAAGGAAAAGTAATAGTAGATCAGTTTGTAGATGCCCCTTTGGTGGATGCCTATCCCTTGGTCACAAAGTTACCTGATGAAGAGGTTCTCATGGCTACCAAAGCAGCTACATGGACACTCTACTTTAATGGATCATACACACATAATGGAGTTGGGGTAGGTATAAGTGTTTGTCACCCCACAAGGTGATTACATCTTGAAGTCATTCAGGTTAGCTTTCCCATGCACAAACAACATAGTAGAATACAAATCTCTTCTCACTAGTCTTGGGATCGCCATCCAATGGAACATCACTCGTTTATGATTCTTTGGTGATTCCCAGTTGATCATCAAATAGGTTAATGCAAAGTTTCTGAGAAAAGATGATAAGTTGTTACCTGACAAGCACATGGTGGATGACTTCAAGAAGTATTTTTCCTCCATCCAATTTGAGCAAATCCCTAGAGTCAAGAGTAAGGTGGTTGATGCAATGGCTACAATTGGTTCCCTAATTGACATGTTGAAAGATCGAATAGACTGTGAGTTCCTAGTTGAACAACTTTTAATCCCCGCATATGACATCACTGGGATTGAAATGGTGTGTGGCATCATAGGTCTTGAGTCACCATGGTATCATGACATTTACACCTACCTTCATAATAACATGTTACCACTTGACCTCACACATAATCAACGTAAATCCTTCATCCAACACACCTCCCGCTACACTATCATGGGAGATACTCTTTATCATCATGTGGGTATTATGGGACTCTTCTTCAATGTCTAAACGAGACAGAAGCACACACTACGTTAAATGAGGTACATAGTGGTGTTTGTGGGGCCAATTCTAATGGCATGGCCTTAGCTAAAAAGATTCTCAGAGTTGATTACTATTGGCCTACACTAGAGCATGACTCTTGTGAGTTCATGAAAAAATTCTTACCTTGCCAACAACATGTGGATTTGATACATGCTTCAACACAAGATTTGAAACCTCTTGTAGCACCATGGCCCTTCTCTCAATGGGGTTTTGACTTGATCAGAAATATCCACCCTTCATCTTCTAATGGTCACACTTTCATCATCATTTCCACTGAGTGCTTCACCAAGTGGGTGGAAGCAATGCCACTCTCAAATTACGAGTACTCAGATATCCAAATTCATCCTTTTCCATATTCTCTATAGATATGGAATCCCATCCACCATCATCATAGATAATGGAAATCCATTCAAAAACCAGGCCATGAAGCACCTATGTGACACCTTCCACATCCAGCATCGTTGGTCCACACCTTATTACCCACAAGGTAATGGTCAATCTGAGGCTACCAACAAAACCTTAATCAAAATCCTTAAAAATGTGGTAAATAATACTGGTAGAGATTGGAATCTCCATCTCCATCCCGCCCTTTGGGCCTATCACACTTCCATCTATACTCCCACTAGTGCCAGTCCATATTCTCTCATCTATGGTGCAGATGCTATCTTGTTGATTGAGGTTGAGATACAATCACTGAGAATATCTTTGAAGAACCTCATCAATGATGAAGATGCTCAGGTTGCATGATTAATTCAGTTGGAACCTAGATGAAAATAGATCAAAGCATATAATCATCTTCAGGTGTACCAACATCATCTTAGGAGAAGCTACAATAAGAAGGTTTTCCCTCGTCAGTCCAATGTGGGTGATCTAGTCCTTAAGGAGAATCAGCGTACCTAGTAGGAATGAGACAAGAAAGGGAAGTTTGAGGAAAATTGGTTGGGTCCCTATGTCATCACAACAAAATATGGATTTGGGGGATATAGGCTTGCCACACCTAAAGGAGAGCCCTTAGAGGAGCCCATCAACATCATTCACCTAAAATGTTTTTACACCTAAGTCAGCTGGGTTATCTTATCCTGGAAAATACCAAGAAAAAGTAAAAAAATGTCAAAAATACAAAAAAAAAAAAAGTCAAAAAAATCCAAGATAGTAAAGAGAAATAATTCATCCTATGGTGAAAAACACCCTTGGTGGTGCCTTGGATAAGTAAATTTGGTGAAAACTTGGCAACAAGCACCATTCGTAAAGGGCTTAATCATTATCTACCTTGCGTCCTAGTTACTTTATGCCTCCATTCACCTTATCCTCATATCCAATCCTAGCATCCTCTTCGATTCTAGTCCTTTTATCCACATCCCCTTATCTTCTACTTGGTATGTTTTGGTTGAGCATTGGAGGGTTTTCATCCACTATCCATAATCCTGAGATTTTATCCCAATCTAAGGTTGTGTTGTACGTCTATTTTGTTAGTCAGTCTCTCACTTTCATCTAGGGTCCTCCATCATGTCGGTCCTCATTAGGTCTCATCCCGTCATGTCATTTATAGTGAATATGACTACATACACCTTCATTTGGTTGCGGTCTTCCCCTAATGGATATCCTTGTTAGTTTTTAGTATATTGAGTAGTACAGTTTGCAAATTGACTTGGATGAGGCCCTTAGAGTTTTTTCCATCCTATCATGTCAGTCATCGTCCATCATCTGTCTAGTTCTATCTTCTATCATTGGTAGTTTTCAAATTACATTGCCCCTACACTTTCACGTAGGCAAGGTTGATCATTTGGTCCATCCCCAGGGCTTTTGTTTGTTCAGTCTTTGTCTTCTATCATCATCTCCATTGTCCTCTTTTTGCTTTTATCCATGTTCTTTTATGAAACTACGAGGGCTTTGTTCTTTCACTTAGGCAAGGCTAATCTTTGATTAGCCCCCAAGCCCCTAGGTATTTAGGTTGTGTCAGTCTTGTGATGATGTCTTGTGTTGTGTTGTAAAGTATGTCCCTATCTAGCTAGTTCTTAACAAATGGGATCCATTAGTATCATGAGATTCAATTGGTTTCAAGTATCCCGAGTCATGTTGATTACTTAGTTTAGTTTCCATCTTTGGTCTTAACAAGATGTATCCTTCCTCATTAGACAACATCAATCCCATCCACCTTTTGATCCTATGGCAAAGGACATTTGAAATTTATTTCTTTCTTGTGATGCTTTTCGGCATTTTGTTTATCATTTGAGCCTCCTATCATGCCTTGTCAGGGTTTCCATGATCCATCATATTATGGTGTGCTTTGATTGCTAAACATAGGGGAATATCTTGATCTTTTATTTGTTGTTGTTTGCTTGGTTGTCCCGCGTAGTACCCACAAAGATCCTTACAGTCTTGTGTTACATTGGGGCATCCTTTGTGTTTGTGGTTATCCTAATGCCTAGCCCAACCAAAGTCATAACAACTTTGGGGTGTTGGGATAGCCTCCTTGTATGCTGTGTTTGTTTCATACATTAGACACTAATCTTCCTTTGTTCCTTATACCGTGGTGTGTTGTGTCTTATGCTATAGCAAAAATTAGTGCACCGAAAATGGAAAATAGCATTAGGATTGCATTTCATTTTCCATTCCATTGCATTGCATTTAAATTCTCCATCCATTCCATCCCTAACCTATGACCTGCGATTTTGGTTGTGCAAAAATTCACCCCCCACCTCTTTTTCTTCTCAAGATGCCTATATTTTTGACAGGTACAGTTCACATGCATCATCCCTTAATTTTATAATGATTACAGGGAAAGTACTTGCCAATAAGCTAAAGCAAGTATGATACACAAATAAAGTAGGCCTACCATCAGCTTCCATCACTATGCAAGCCCTTATTTACACTCATTCCCATGTTCGTTTCATTTAGATATTAATGTTTGTAAGGAAATTAATTGCATCCCATCATTCATGTAGGTTACATTTCGTTCATTAAGTACAATTTGATCTTGAGTGGCACAAATGGTCACTTCATCTAGCATGGTAGGTTCATTGCATTGTATTTCAACCCATGTGCATTGTCATATCATATTAATTTTTAAGTTGTTTAGATTAATCTTAATTGGTTATTCTAAGCATCTTATGTTCATTTAATTATCCATTCATTACATTAACATTCTTATATTAGTCCTTCTCATTAGTACATTGCATACATCATCACCTACATTACAAATTGTTAGGCTCATCTCCATAGCATACAAAATCATAAATCAATTATCAGATCCTGCATCACAAGTGTTAGGCATCATACATCTCATCCATGTCATCAACATAAGCATAAATATTAATCATCATAAACAAATGCATCATCATAATAATCATCATCATGATCATCCATAATAAAACACATACATACACATGTGCATAAATAAAACATCCATTACATAGGAGAAACATAGTGTCAATAAAGACTATCACATATCATATAAATATCAAAATATTATGTACATCACAAAGTCCATAATAAAGTCCATCATACAATGAAAATACATGTCCATCATATACATCAATAATCATCCTGCACCTATCAAAAATTTGTATCCTATCCTCTCTCCTATGTTCTCTCTATCCTGAGTTGCCCTCATATGACCTCTATGGTAAATTTAGCACTGGCCCTCTATGCAGGGGAGTCTCTCAATAGCTGATATATCTTTGTGTATGTGTACCTAATGACCATGATGGTGTCAAAATTTGTGGTACCACCAAGACATAGGGAGGTACACATCATGTAGCATCTGTCACCTCTCTGAAATAAGCCCCCATATAATAGCTGGACTCCCTCATGTACTCATCCCTATCCTCCGTCTATATCCAGGCCACGTCTTGCTCCATCTTATACCTATCCCATGAACCTGACAGCTGTCCCCTCTCTTGCTCCCAGGCATCTTGTGCTAGCCTCAGTTGGTATATTTGTGCCTACATCTGCGACATCTCATCTACTATTGTATCCCTCTCACCCTACAAGGCATGTTGCTGTGCCTATGCTGCATCCCTCTCCCTTTGTAACACCTACATGTATGTGCCTGTATCGCCTCCCTCTCGTCCTATATGGCATGTACCCTTTCCTTTGCTGTATCCCTCTCACCTTGCAATGTCTACATCTATTCCATCGCTACCTCTCCCCTCTCTAGTACCGTCCCTACATGCCTGACTATCTCCTCTACAACCTTTGCTCTTTCTTAGAGCTCATCTTGCTCCCTCCTTAACTCAATCCTCTCTCTGTAGCTCTACTAGCTATCTCTAGGCATCATATCTCTCTGCCAATGCCTCTAGTAACCATCGTCCTGCACCATCTACTAGGGCCATATAGTCCCTTTCCCTCTCTATTTGCAACCTATCCACCTCACCCTGCAGCTAGTCCCTATCCACTTCTAACTCCCTAACTCTATGCTTTGTGATTCACAATATTGCTAGAACTCATATTAGTAGTATGACTAGATCCTCTAGTGGTGGAGGTACGTATGGTAGCATCGCTAGTGGATGTACGTCTGGGGCATCCACCTCCATCACTCCCCCTATCCTCTCCTCTGTCTGTCCTCTCCCTCCTCCTCTTCCCTAGCCTCTCTATCTCCACCCCTCCTCTATCACCCGCCTCTCCTCCTAACTCTCTGCTATCTAGCCAATCTTGCCCCGTCCTCTAAGCTATAGTGAATTGCCTCTATAATAGGGTGCACTGTTGTAATTAGTGTTGGTCTATGACGTACCCACCATGTTGAGTATCTCACTGTCATTCTTGCATCTACTATCCCTCCTCTCCCAGTGTATGGCACTTGCTCCAACTCCTCCCACACCTATCGTGTAAAATCCTTGATGATCTGATCACCCCATAACCACTCTTAGGTAATATGCTAGAACCTCTATGGTCCTAGAGGGATATCCTTCTATACCCCAAATTTCCTCATTACCCTGTCTGGCCTGTTAAGAAGTATCACCTGTGCCTCCTCTCACCCCATCACCAATATATAAACCATCGATGTTGGTACAGTCTCCATACTATTTGTCCTCCTGTAGGTTTTCTAGTCTCCTCCTCCATCCCTCCAAATTGCTAACATCCAGATAATGTAGCTGCTAGTTGTACTCTATCCTATACTAGCATGAAACTGGTAGTGTCTCATCCTATGTACTTGCTATCAAGACCCTTGGCCTCAACACACTAATGTGCTCCTAGGTCCATACTTGGAGTAGTGTCACTTATGCGATGTTGCACACCCTCCTGTAGAAAACCACATGTAGATCCCTGTATAACTGCGCCAGCATGCATGCACCCCATGCAAACTCCCCCTCCCTCCTCTCCATGATGCGCCTAACAAAATCAATAACCTTGAGGCTATAAAATATCCCACTCCTATTTGGCAATAAGATATCACTGATCAACCCACAGACCTGTATAGTGGCAGTGTTGTCACCCCCAATCCTAAACATCCATTCGAGTCTAACTTTGCCACTTGGATAGGTAGATATGAATGTCCAAAGATGGCCAGCAAGCTCTTGTATCACTCTCATCCCTTGCTTCATGCCTAGCTCTCCAGATGTCCTACGATCGATAGCTGTAATATCCTCTAGAAATCCTCTAAAGTCACCATCATCTCTCCTGTCGAGTGATGAAAATTCAAAGTATCAGAGCTCCATCACTCCATTAGTGCCATCAATAGTACCCTAATGTTGGGATATCCCAACATATGTAGTAATCCTTCCTATGCTAATGCTGCATGGTCACGCATATCCATCACCTCAATGGCCACCTCTAGGACTGTTGAGTGCCTCTCTCTCGTCCCTATTGTATCAAAGCCCTATATCCACATGAAACTACATGTCAATGGACTTATCATCAAATCTCTTTCATTTCTTCTCTTTTTCCCATTTCTTCCCCACCTCGGGTTTTTCTCATTAAACTTGCTCCTCCCCCCAGGAAAATCCCATTTTCCCCTAACATTCATTTGCCATCCCTTGTTGGGCGAATTCATTCTTCAATTGAGCGATTTTTCCCAACCATCAAGCAAACTTGCCCAACCTTGCCGGTTACCATCTTTTGGGTGAATTTTCCTAACCTTTCCTATTGTCCTCTTTCTGGAAAACTCACCTGACCCTTCCATTGCCCTCTTTCAGGTGAATTTTCTTGACCATCGAGTGAATTCACCCAACCGTTCCAGTCGCCCTCTTTCAGGTGAATTCACCCGACCTTGCCCATCATCCTCTTTCGAGCAAATTCACTCGACCCTTCATGTTGCCCTCTTTCTTAGGAAAATTTTCTTGTCAAATGGGCGAATTCGCCACCCTCGTTCACCCTCCTTCTGAGGTAAATTATCTTTTTCTAGGGGTGAATTTTCCTCTCTCTAGCCGCACCCATGGAAAATGCGATTATGCCTGGTGAATGGAAAAAATCATCCATTCTTTGTCAACCCAATTTCTCATTTTCTTTAATCTACCCAAACCTAAATTTTAAATGCATTAAAAAAATTATGAATCGTAAGAAAAAATTCAGAAAGAAGGATTTTGGAGCTAACTTGGTGGGGAACCATGCACTCATGGTAGAACTGGCGTACCTTGTTGCCCTGGTGGATTATCACGTCATCTACAAAACCCTTGTCCTTGCTGTCGTACTCATCAACCATCCTCGTCACCCTCTTCCTCTCTCTCTCTTGATTCAACCTCCAAATGTGCAAATGGTGAATAGTAATTTCTAAAATTACTATATATAACATTTCCCTCTCTTTTCACCTTTTTAAGTTTTGGGTATTTTTACCCTTTATTTAACCTCATTTTAATTTAATTAATCCCCTTTCTTCTACGAGCCACCATTTTCACCTCGTTCATCCGTTTTCCACTGTTTAAAATCCATTCTTCATGGTTTTTTGAGCTCTACCATGTGGTACCCTCTGTTTCTTCATATCGAGAAGTCACTTGGGGCCCCTTTTTCTTCCCCATCTACCCTCTTGAGGGGGTATACCCTGTCATTTTCCTCTGTTCCTCCGTCATGTCCATTTCATTGCGAGAACATGGCATCTCCCTTCATTTTCCACCATTTGGATAGCTTATGTAGCTTTTCCCATGCCAGGGCATCATCTTTCTAGTTATATCCTCTATTGACTCATCTGCATTTTATTTTTCTTCGAGACACTATTATTCTAACAATATTTTGAAGAGGGGAAAAATGTAGACATTCAAATTTTACCACTCTCGTATGGTCAAATTCATCCCTTTTATTCATCTATCTCACATCACCCATCAACATTAATTAAATAATTTATTTAATTAATATTTCCTCTTTGGATTTTTGAATTTAAATCAATTTTAAATTCACCATTTTCTCTCTCCTTGTCCCTCCTCCATAATCCCCCTTTAATTTGGATTAATTTAATCAATCCATGATTAGGATGTGCACACCCTTAATCAGATTAATGTCACATCCTCCATAATTTGCAACTTGCCTGAACCCTTAATTAGCCTTCCTAATCCCTGTTTGCAAAGCCTTAATTGCATGATTAAGTCAACCTAATCCTTATGCCATTTATGGCATACCCCCAAGTCAACTTTCATTAATTTCTTTCTCCATTTGGAAAAGGCAGCCCATTCCCCCATGTGAATTTAAAATTCACTTTTATTTGCCCCATGCATTTTAGGAATTTTTAATTACTATCCTCTTCCCCATGAAGATATTTGAGAAAATTTAAATTCCTCATGTGTCACATCTCCCACATGGGGACAAGGACCTCCTTTATGAGGAGATCTTGTCCCAATCCAAAGGTACCTTAAATTACCTCCACCTCACCTTCCCCATGACACCTCACTTGAAACTTGGCAAGATGTGAGGGCTTGTGAGTCCTCAACTCACCTTGGCCCTTGATCTTGTCCATGGTGGCTAAATCTCAACCCTCCATTCCTTAGAGGCATCTCCCCTAAAATTAGAGTATTTTTTCTCTAATTTGAAACAACACTCATTCAAGCCTTCAAGAATTTACAAGCATCCTCCATTGTTGCAACTTTGAGCTCCATTTTGCATCCATATCTTGCATCAACTCACATACCTACTTACACCATTGCATTCCTCATCTTGTCCTCATTGTTTTGTATCAAGTTTCATGATATTTTACATCTGAAGGAGCACACAATCAAACAAATCAATAGGGCCAATGAACCAATCAACTTGGACAAGCTATCTCACTATCTTTGCTTTGTTTTTTCAAGTTCAACTAGGTTAATCATTGAGGTGTTGTTTATGTTTTTCTATTGCTTGCATTTTGTTTTTTTTTGCATTTTAGACTAGTAGATTTAACATTGCACACAGTTATAACTTAGGAGATTATGTTGATCAATTTCATACATAAAGATGGGTATGGTACATGTGAAATTTCCATCCGTACACATAATAAAATTTCTCTACCTCCCCTTGGTAGCGTCACCTTGTCGGTCCTTGTTGGAACTAAGTCAGTGAACTTTCTCTTTGACATAATTCTGGGGTCCAAACACTTCAAAGTAAAACTAGGTATCTATTGGCTAGTCTTTATGAATGCAGTTCCCTCAGTTGTGCATAAATGTCTAAAATTTATCCATGAGGGTTCAATGCATGTAATCCATGATACCATCTATAAAATGTGAATTGTACATGGTATCTATTCTCTAGATCATTCTTGGCTTGCACCTATTGGTCCGCTTCACCAAGGATGGACCTCTTACATACCGAACCTATGAGAAGTATAAAGAGGAGCACTTAACACCTAAATTGAGATACCCTCCATCTGCTTATGCTATTTCACATAGGGCTTGGTTGAAAGCTAACAGTGATGCCATTATGACCTAGAGAAGGGAAGAAGAGAAGTGCTCTCGAGGTTTCTCTTCCTCTCGCCCTACTATGTCATCACCAAATTTTGCTTTACATTTGCAAGAGAACCCTATGGTGCTTGCTTGGTGAAAACCCAAGCGTCCTGCATACAAATTTCCCATTCTAGCCACAGTGCTTAGGCCCATTTGATATGGTAGAGGCTAGGGTCCTCGTGGGGAATCCTTTATGTCTCTTCCTCCATAGCCTCCTACTGCTCCTACTCCCAAGGCAATGAATGGGAAGAGGCTCACTGCTGAGGCACTAGAGTTGACTCACCTAATGTTATTCCAACCTCTTTTCAATCTCTTCCTCTTTCTCCTACCCAAGAGTCTCTCCCTCCACTTGAGATGAATGTGATGGACCCTCTGATGGCTGAGCAAGAGCCTTCTATTCCATCTTAGTTTTTGATCTCTAGTTCCTAGAGCTGTAAAAACTTCCTTGCACATGAGCGCAAGCATCGATGAAAGGCTTTGGTGGCTAAGCAAGCCACTTTGCAGAGGAAAGAAGGGGAACTGACCTTCCCTATTTTAGGGCTTCTTGTTGTGTCCTCTCTTATCACCTCTACTTTGGTTCAATCAAATTTGGTTTTGCTTCTAACTCCTATTGCGAGTGTGAACATCCCTAACCCTAAAAAGGGGAAAGTTTCTATTGCTCCTTTGGTCGATCCCTCTCTCTTGATGTCCCTCCTTGACATCCTTCCATTCTCTAATCTAGTGGACATGTTGAACACCTCAGTGGTGTTCGTCATGGTTTTCTCCACCCCCTCTACACCTTTTTCCTCATCCATGGGGGGTCTTGCATCCTCTAAAGAAGTGGAAGGTGAAGGATGGCCCCACTAATAATGGGAGTTGAAAGGGGAGTCCACCCTCTTCAAAGGATGGTTCTGCATTAGCATGTGCCTTCCTTTTGACGAAGGAAGCTCTGACATCCCATGAGTTGGTCACTACTCTCAAGTCACTTGGTGAGCCTAGCAATGAATCTCGAGTGCTACCTCCCTCACCCATTGAGGTAACATATGGAACTCTTGTGAAGTTAATGTTTAACTATTTGGACGTGGTCCCATCCTTGTCAGCAATCTTCATGAAATCACTTACCTTTGCTCCATAGGAATTGAGAGGAGGAGACCCCGAAGAATCTCCTTCCTTGGCTCTTGTTGTAGGGGGGTTAAAGGGTTCCCCCCTTGACAATCCACCACTGCAGTCTTGTCAGCCTTCCCTATATAATGATCTAGATTGGGATGCAGAAAAACTCTTAGTCAATGAGTGTTAGGGGGGCTCCTCTTCTTTATGTTTAGATTAGGTGTTTGTTTGTTGTGATGTGTTACCTCATGCTTGCATTATGTGTTCCTAGATGACCCTTGCAACCCTTGTAGGTGCTTGAATATAGGAGTGATTATGTGTCATAAAACTTCCTCTATTTGTGGCATCATTCTTCCTCTATTATGTGTGAAAGGTAGAAAATTGTAGGCTTTTCTAGGGTTTAGGATGTAGAATGACAAAATGTCACACTCTCTCACTCAAGAACAAACCCTTGAGATCTCAATGCAAAGGGGAAAGAGATATTGCAAGAGGGTTGTCCTAGGGGCTGAATGTAAAGTAATCAGGGGTTCACCACCAAGTAAGAACTTGGAAAGACAAATGTAATGGAAGGTAGAATGCTAAAACTTTTTTTGATGCAATGACTTACTAAATGATCTAAAGATGTAAATGAAATAAAAGAGAAAGATACATAATGGAATGTGTACACTTGGGAATCTCAAGATTCCTAGAAGGAGGTTTGAAACACTAGAATTTCTGCCTTTAATGTCGAGTGGGACTCATTCACAAAGCTAGGTGAATCAGTCTAGAATCTGGGTTTTTGTGTGGGAATATGAATATGCGAAATAGGTATCTGAATCTTTAAAACCCTATTTTTGACCAAAACTAGGACTCATTCACCAGAAGTGGTGAATCAATCTAGTTAGGGTTTTCTAGAACTTCTTGAGGTCTGAATCTACTCTTCTTAGTATGCTCAATATGCTTCTACAAGTTTTCGAATCCAAGTCTTTGTAAATCAACCTATAGGTGGTCTCCAATGTTCTTCAATGCTTGATACAACTTTGATAACTTTATGCACTTTTCACAACTTTCTCCAACCTTTCTCTTCAATGTTTCTCTAATCTAAACCTGCAAATCACACACTGAAGAGAGGGAAAAATGTTTTTTTGTTAGTGGATAGGGGTTTGCCTTGGTCAAACCCCATTTTGGTAACCAAACCTTGAAATAGAAGGAAATAGAAATGGAGAATGGTGAATGAACAAAATATGATGTTGCAACTCACCAAACCTTATTAAAAGATGCTGCAAACATGTATGCAATGGCTCCAATGGATTTATATTTTGAATCTTGCTTGGATAGGATAGATTTTGAGTTGACTACTTGCTTGAATCATGAAACCCTACATCATAATTTTTAGCTCAAAAAAAAAATGATGCATGAAGTCTTTGACATGATGATTGATGCTTGAATGCTACTCTAAAATAATTGATAATGCACCCTTGAAGACTCTTGAATGCTCTTGTGAATGCTTGAATTCTCATGTGAACTTGACTTTGCTATAAGGTTGCTCATTCAACTTGGTAGGTGTAAAATGAGTGAAAGAAACTTGTATTTATACTTAATTTTTCAAGAAATCCTAAAATTACAACACTACAAGCCAGCATAAAATATAGGAGGACAAAAAATTGCTAAAAAATTGAATTAATTTTGATTTTGGCTACATGGGACTCATTCGCCCAAGGTAACGAATGAGTACCATAAGGCATAATGTATGGGACTAAATTTAAAAATTCTTAGAAATGTGTGAAACTAGGTTCAAGACCCAAAACCCTAGGTGGGACTCATCGCCCAAGGTGGCGAATGAGTCCCAAATCACTAAATCTAGGGCTATTCAACTTGAAACACCTAGATTATTATTGGGTAATGATTTGTGTCAGTATTATGCTTGAAAAGATACATTAAATGAGGCTTGACCTGAAAATGATCCCTCTCCCATTTTTATCTTGAAATGGCTATCTTATTCATTCATTTAGTCTTCCAAGATATTCTAGCAACCTATCACATTCTCTCAAGCATTTTTTACACAACTCTATTGAGCATTGTAGCAAGAAAACTTGTTGCTCCATCAATTCCATCCTTGTATGTGTGGTTCTACCATAGAAGTTACAAGTTTGGAGTCTTGCAAGACCTCCCTTCATCACTACTATGACTGTGTCAACTTTTCCAAGCTCATTGCCTTGCATTCTCCCTTCATTGGCCTTGAGTTCCTTTGGGTGGAGGTGGTATTGCACCACTCTCTTTTTCCTATTGTGGTTTGATAGAGTAGCATTGCATCTTTTGTAGTGTTTAGTGCTTTCCTTTCTATTTCCTTTATCACACTTTCTACTTCATGGATTTTCTAGCTGTCCATGGAGGTGGAAACACTAAAGTGGGGGTTTGACTAAGGCAAACCCCTATACAACCCAACATTTTCCCCTCTCTTTCTTGTGTGTAGGTGATTGTGTGTATGGAGCTCATTGGCGAACTAGAGCTTTAGTGAGTTGATATTCATCACCCTAGTGTTCATCTACCTACTTTATCATTTACGTAGTTGTTTCTCTTATTTCATCATTCTATTTATTTCATTAAGATTAATCAACTAGGAAGTTAGTAGGTTTGTCTCCTTTTCACATTGTACTTTACATTTTTTGGTCGTACAGATGCCAACACACTAGAAAGATGCCAACATGCCATGATGTTGTCCCAAACCCTCATATATAGAGTTTTTTGAGGTGCAGTTTGAATTCTAGAAATCGGATCGTCTAGCCCCATTTACACTTTTAGATCTGTAGAGTGATAAAAGCACTTGAGAGTGGTCTTCATTCTCGATTCTTATCCAAAACACCCATTAGCTTGAGGTAAGTTAGGGCAGCCCTCCACTCTTGGCTCACTATGATCTGGAGCCTTGGTGTGGTTAGTCCCCCTCTCTTACAATATGGCATCCAATACCACAAACACATAGTGGTGTAGGAAAGATAATAATTAACCAACAAATATAGGCAAAATGAGTGTGAAGATCACCATAAAAAGTTAATGAATCAGTCAAACATAAAATACCAGTGGGAAACTAAAAAAGGTAAAGGTACATCATGATAAAAATCTTCACATCCTCAATGTCTTCATTTGATTAATACAATAAAATATTAGTAATGAATGGATAAAAAAGCAATTCATTCAATAAACTGTGATAATTCTTACTAACAATAATACATAAATCTAAAAAATAAGTTATGAAGCATAGAATACACTTGGATTATAACTATTTGAAGTAAACCATCTACTAATATCCATTGAAGCTTTTCATTGTATATAATGGAGGTAACACATTATTATTGAAAACTTGAAATCTAAAAAATATAATCCTTAATTAGCTCTTTTTCCTTGTGTTTTCATTGCATGCTTGAGAGATAAACATCTTAGCATGTTTTGAAGCACTTCATTTATTGTAAGGAAATAATATAGGAACAATTTTGTAAGAACATATTAGAATAACGTTTTAATCATTTATAGTTACATCAAATAATTATTCATTTATTTAAATAATCATTTATAATGAAAAAACGGACACCATCAATAAAAAAGATATGTATTAACTTGAAAAGGTGGGAAAAGTGGGAATGGTGTGTGATCCCAAGAATAGGGTGTCCTAGGTTCTTCATACAAAAAACTAAGATACTAAGGATGTCCCCTTTCCCACAATTTCATTAAACCAAAGGGATTGCAACATGTAGAGATTGACTATCAACCTTAAGGTGAGCCAATCAGACTTGAATTCCTTGGTTTGTTTAGGACAATAAGACTTAAAATTAATTGGAAATGATCTGATGCAACTAAACTAGTGAAACTATTCTTCTCTTCAACACTATAGCTATTTCCTTTTTCTTTTTCGCATTGCATTTCAAACTTTCCTACTAGCATTGCATTTCTCCCTAAGTACAACTTATTGTTAAAATATCTCTAAGTTGAGCATTAGAAATAGAGCTTCTAAAATTAAATGTTTGTTGGTGGTTGCAAGAGGAATGTGTGGGGAAAGACCCAAGAGATCTTGGTTAGGGGCAACTGTACCTATCAAAATTAATTCCTTGATGTAATAGTATAGTATTTCCAACACCCCCTTAATATTGAGTGACTGTTATGCTCACCTTTTACTTCTAGAGATAAGAATATTAAACTTAGAGCTCTTTGGAGTTTATTGTACATTCATTTTGAAGCAACTTATGATGGCACCAAAGAGGCTGTTGTTGTATACATGATGCCCAAAATAATTTTTAGGAACTTAAAAATATCTCTTCTAATGATATTGTTAACAAAATTGTGAGTTGCTACTCATACCTACAATAATTCACTTTTATTTCACCATGGTCAACCAACTCCCTTATGCAATGATATTCGGTATCTATGTGTTTGCTTCATCCATGGAAGATTGGATTCTTTAACAAAGCTATTGATGATACATTGTCACAAAACATAGTTGTTCCATCTTCGTGTTCTTCTTTCAAATATGCTAGTATTATTCATAGCCAAATAGCCTAACATGTTGCTACATTTGTTGTCATGTATTCACGTTGTGGAATGAGAAAATATGGGCTATTTTTTATAAGCCCATGAAATGGATCTTGAACCCAAATGAAACACATATCCCAATTTTCTCTTCCTATCATTTCTACACTTCTTTCCAATCATTGTCAGTGTTTCCAACTAGCCCAAAATTATTTGCTATAGTATACAAAATATCATATCCTTTGGTGCCATTAACATACCTCAGAATCCTCTTACCTGCTTGCTAATGTATATCCTTTGGTGTCTCCATAAATCTAGAAATCAGGCTTACTACATGCATTAAATATCAAGTCTATTTGATTTCAAATACATTAAACTTCCAACTATACTCTTCTACTAAGTTGGATTGACATTGCTACTATAATATTCTTTACTTAATTTCAGACCTATGGCTGTTCGTGCAAGCTTGTTGTTCTGCATGTTAATTTTCCTCAAAATATTTGTTTCATACTTTTATTGAGAGATGAAAATGTCATAATCCCTATATGCCTAGAATATACTTTAACATGCCTAAATTTTTCATCTCATATACTCTCTTAAATCATGACCTCTTTAAAATAAAAATTGTGGAAATCATCAATATGAGCATGAAAACTAAATCAATCTACATACAAAAAGAAATTAAAATCTTACCATTGATTTTCTTGTGTAGAGAGTGGACTCATCATTACTTTTTCTAAGTCCATTTCTAAAAAAAAAATGATTCAATCCTTTTGTACCATCCTCATGTTGCTTGCTTTAGCCTATAAAGAGATTTCTTCAACCTATACACTTTATTTTCTTGCCTTCGAACTTCATATCTAGGTGGCTACTCAACATAACACTTCCTCTTTCAACACTCCATTAAAGAAAGATCAATTCATGTCTATTTGATACACCTTCCATTTGTACTGGGTTTCTATTAGTAAGACTACCCACATGGTTTACATCCTTGAAACTAGAGTATATGTCTCATTATAATCTCTTCCAAGTTGTTTTTTGTATCTCATATATCTCATCATAATTTATTCCTTTCTATTCTTCTTTCCACATTTCTCTTGGTCTTATAGATCCACTTCACCCAAATTACTTGTGTAATAGGAGGAAAATTAGTTATTTCCCATGTTCTAGTCCTCTCTATTGGATTTAATTCCTCATCCATGGCCTCACATCATTTCTCTTCTTTCACAACTTCTTCAAAATAAATTGGATCACTATGAGAAAATAATGCAAAAATTATGTTTTCATGTAATTCATCTTCATACCTTTCATTTTGATAAATCTCCCCTAGAATATTTTTCTTTCTTGGAATTAGGGAGGCAAGAGTGGGGTCTAAACTCTCACTGCTACTATTACTTGAATATGTAGAAAGTCTTTAGAGTTGTTTATTCTCTAGAGAAACAAATTGTGTAGGTCTCTAAAGCTTTGCACAAGACTATAAATTGTTGGCTGTGAACTTTGATGTTGTCTATTTTCTCCCTATCTATTATAGGTGATCTTTGGAGTTGATTATTAAGCTCCATGTCGATTGTAGATGTACCTTTATTCTCTTCATGCCCTTCTTCATAATCAATGGGAACCAAAATTGAAATAATTGAAGAGGTGTCCATCATGCCATCCAGTGACTCACTTTTAATGGACTCAACATCCTTGCTAATCATAATTTTATTAGTGATAAGTCTATAAACTTGTATACCTTGGAATCCTCATTATAGCCCACAAAAATGCACTTCTCACCTTTGTCATCCAACACTTTTCTTTTCTCTTTTGGAAACAATGCATTTGCCACACCCAAAAACTTTAAGGTGTTTCAAAGTCCATTTAAACTTTTTCCATGCTTCTTGTGGAATATTATCATGTACAATATTTGTGGGACTTCTATTCAGCAAATATACTATTGTTGTCATAACCTCACCCCAATATTCATTTGAGAGTCCATTGGCTATCATCATTCTTCTTACCATCTCCATGATGGTTCTATTCTTCTTCTCAACCACTCCATTTTGTTGTGGAGTACAAATGGTTGTCAACTCCTTTTTAATTTGCCTTGATTCATACAAAAATTTACAAATTCATTTGAGGTATACTTTTCCCCTTTATCTAATTTGAGGAACTTAATAAACTATCCACTTTCCTTCTTACTCTAGGCTTTAAACACTTTTAACTTCTCAAAAGCTTCAAACTTGTGCTTCATGAAGTAGACTGATGTCTTCCAACTATAATCATCAATAAATACCTTCATACACTATTGAATCTTCCCTACTGTAAGGGTTTGCATAGGACCACACAAATCTATATGCACTAGCTCTAATGGTCTTCTTGCCCATTTGGCTCTACTATTGTTGGTAAACCACTAACCATACATATTTTGGACAAAAAACTCAGTCCAAAATAACCTAAATTTCCATATCTTAGATTCCAGTGCCTTGATGGGTCTTGAATGACCATCTTGAAGATTGTTACATTGTCGTACTATTGTACACTTGTCATGCTTGGGAGGAGCAACTACAAATTGGATTGATAAAATAGTTTGTATTCAAAGAGAAAACATCCTACTCTTTGTCATTGGAATTGCTCCTACTATGTTCTTGCTCCCATTCTTGTAAAAGATGATGCACTTACATTTCTCCGTTAGCACTTTGTAACCTATTTGGACTAGTTTTCCAACACTCAGGAGGTTATCCTTTATAACAGGGGAAATAAATATTTTCAATTTCTCTTTTCTATCACTATGCTTGGTGAAAATAATAGAACACCCTTTTTCCACAACTATAATCATTTCATTGTTCCCCATTTTGATTTTAGAATTGGCATTTTTTTTTTCAATGAATGCATTTTTTTTATTACCACTCATGTGGTTGTTGCATCCTCTATCCAAATACCAAACTTGAACATTTCTTTGTTCACCAATGTTGCACATGATGAAAGAATTTAACTAATCAACTTCAACTACCTTTTCATCAACCACATTTTCACTTTGTTTTGACTAGTCATGTTACTTCTTCCAATATTCACTTGCACAATGAACAAATTTGTGGCAATAATAACATTGTACATTGCACTTATCATACCTTTCACTTGAGATGTTTTTCTTGGCTCCAAAAGTGGATTGAGATTTGCTTGCTCTTTCTTGGCTATTTATTCATCTAGAGTTGTCTATTATAGAACTTTCTTTTCCAAAATTACTTCTACCTCTACCTCTCGAGCTTTATCTAGAGTCATTTCTACCTCTCCCCTTAACTCTTGCATTGAATTTAGATTTAAATGTTTTTTCTTGGGAAGAATTTGCAGACATGTTTAGGTGTTGCTCATGGGTTTATAGTGAACCCTTCGATTGTCAACTATGAGAGGTCTTTGGACTCTTTAATGGAAATTACTATTGCATAAAATTTTGAAGGAAAATGTTTGAGATTTTTCTCAACAATCCTCTACTCTTCCATGGTTTCACTATTTTTCCTCAACTAGTTTATCAAACTAGATATTCTTGTATGAAAGTCTAAAATAAACTCATTGTATTTCATTCAAATGAAGAGTTTCAAAATCTCTCTAGAACATTTGGAACTTCACCAACCTTACTTTATGAATCCCCTTTATCTCCTTTGGAGGATTTCCTAGGCCCCCTTCGCATAGTTAGTTGTTATTTTGAGGAATATTTCCTTTGTCAAGGCTATCTCTATTAAACTTAGGACTTTTGCATCCTTTCTTTCTTGTCTATTTCAACTAGATCTTTTGGTTATTTGTGAGGGCTGCATATGTTGTGGGGTCAATCAAATCTATGAATCTATTGACCACAAGTTCCAATAAATTATTTGCTACCATGATTGTTTTCATTTTTTTTGTTCACATGCCATAGTTTTACCCATTAAAGAATGATGGCTCCTGCCAACTCTTGCTGTCATTTCCACCCATGTTTGAAGTTAAACAAATTTTCAATACCTAATACATTCTAGAATATAAGGCTCTAATACTAGTTTGATGGAATAAAATATAAACTATAGACAAAGATTGTCACTTTGTTGCCAACTGGTTGGAAATAAGCCAAATAAATAAACTATGGAGACCAATGGAAGAGCCAAGCGACACTCAAAGAAACATAGAAATCATATTTTTCAATTAGATTCCAAAAATATCATTTACAAAACTTTCATAATCAGATTACAATATGTTTACATGTTTTTCTACAACTATCTGGAGTTGTTGTCTATGACTACTTTTCTATAGCTGTCTAAAACTATTGTATACAATTGGTTTTTTGAAGTTGTTGCGCGACTTCTTTCTTTGGAGTTGCACTCTGTTCTCTTCATTCAACTAGAGTTGCTTCTTGTTGCACAAAACTCCTTTCTTCACAAACTTTGATGTTGCTACAACTACTTCCCTTGAATACTTTAAGTGTTTCCTTTTTCATTTTCCTTTTTTTTTCTCCTTGTATTTCAAAGTTACCTACCAGCATTAAATTTCCCTCAAATACAACTTTCTATTCAAAAATCTCCAAGCTGAGCATCATAAATAGAGTCCCCAATGTTGCAAGAGGAATGTGTGGAGCAAGATTGAAGAGATCTTGGTCAAGGGAAATAGTCCCTATCAGAATTAATTCCCTGACACAAGATTACAACATTTCCAACATAAGGACCAATGGACATTGAAAATTTGTAGCAACTCTCTCAAGAAAATCCTTGTCCATCTCATCACAAATCCCTGATTGACCATGTTCGAAAATGAAGATGAGAGAGGAGGCTGGTGGAAAGGAAAATGAATATTAGGGACATCCATGAATGTCGATCAGTAGACCTTCCTCATCAAATATCTTTAATGTTGCTATCTCCAACATCAAAGCCTTTTGTTCATCCTCTGTTTCCTACAAATCAAAATGAGTAATGACATGATTCAAATCTTTCATTTGCTACAAATAAAATAAATTCAAATAGAAGATATAATTAGGTATCAGTTGGAGATAAATAAGCACTCCTACCTCCCAAGAGGAGTTTATTAGCACCAAAAAATTCCAATCTTCTTTTTCTCCTTGCATTTCTATCTGCCGCTTGGTCATCTTATTATTTCTTGAAATATTTAGCTGCCACAAGCTCTGAATAGACCATCTATTTTTCACCTAGGCTCTCAAAATTTGACAAGTCTAACTTTATTAGCAAAATCGCTAGAAAGCTCCACCAGGTTAGAGAACAATGATAAATCTAGTGTTTCCAAGCATCCAAGCTGACTGAAATAATTAGGAAGTTTTGACAAGTTTTTGCATTTGGACAAAACCAAGTATTTTAGAGCTCCAAGGCACCCAAAGTCACAATACAATTCCTATATGTTATAGCACCTTGATAATTATAACCTTTCCAAACAACCAAGCTTCCCAAAACCTTCAGGTAGTCTTGAAAAACTCTTACATCTAGACATGCTTAATCTTTTCAACCCTCCAAGGCAATGAAAGTCATCACAGAATTCTTGCAAACTTTCACATTCACCTAGGTCTAAATTTTCCAAGCAACTCAATTGTCTAGAGCCAATGGGAAGCACCTTTAAGCTCTTACAAAACTTCAATGATAAGCTTGTCAATGTTGTGAATTTGCAAATTTCTTCTAGTAATTCTTTCAAACTGGACATTCTAGAAAATGTTATTGTATTTATTCTAGAAAGACAACTTTTAGACCGTGTTTGGTAGACTAGTTAACTTTTCATAGTGTTTTACATCTATATATTTTAAGGATGGTATTTTTTTATGCCCTTCTAGTAGCTGAATGAGACTAGAGCAATTTGATAAGTTCAATGGCTGTAATGACAATAGCTTCTGGAATCCACAGGGAAACTCTTCCAATTTAAATCATTCTCCTCATTGCACTAGGTCAACACAATTGAATATATGAAACTCTTGTAGTGATCGGAGCTTCCTGACCGAACCTAGTAGTTCCTTCAAACCTTTGATGCTGGACAATTTTAACTTCTATAGACCATAAAATTTCACAAAACTTGAGACTTTTGTATTATGAAATCCTCCTAACTCCAAATGTTTTAATTTCATAAGATGCCCAAACTCTATAAACCTTTAAAGTGGTAGAGGATCTGCCTTCATGGGTTTTGTTTGGGTCCATCTGCCATGGTTGTCATTAGAGTTTTGGAGGGAGGATATTCTGCATTGGATTGTTGCTTTGTTGGGGAAGCCGACTGCCATCGCTCAAAATAATTTAGATAAAAAGGTAATCTCTTATGCTCGTATTTGTGTTGAAATTGACTTAAATAATCCATTGCCAGATTCTTTGGAAATTTTTCTTGTCTCTACCTTGTGGGTTCAACAGTTAGATTATGATTCCCTTCCTTTTCGATGTCAGTTTTTCATGATTATGGACACCTTTAGTGCCAATGTCCTTGGGCATCCAAAGTGGTAAGGGTTTATTCTCCTCCTTCATTAGGGCCTTTAGTGGAGAAGGGGGATAAAGGCAAGGCCCCTATGGCTGAGGGTGTGCTTGATAAGGTTGGATTTATTCTTGTTAAATCACATGCTAAAGGGAGGGGTCAGAAGTGGGCCTATAAGGATAGGAAAAGTGATAAGGGGTTCAACCGTTTTGAGGTCTTGGATAATTGGGCCATGGAGGAGGGGATTCCTGTTGAAATTTCTTCTAGGGCCACTAGTATTGATACAGGGCTGGAGCAGACAATTGGTGTTAAGGATAATTCTCTGGCTTCAGAGCAGGGCAATTTTGGGCTTCCTAGTGCCTCTGCAAGTTTGCAAGATGATATTGTATTAGTGGATTTAGCTAAGGAGGTGTTGAATTTAGGTAAAGGATGGGGGTCATCTCTAGTTCTGGGGGTGCAACAACACCCTCTAAAGTTGGTCGTAAGTTCATGTGGACAAGATTGAATCTACTAGGGATTTACTTGTGGAATCTAGGTTTGTTAGGAGCATTGATTCCCACTTCTCTCAACATTCCTAATGATTATTCTTTCATGGAATGCAAGGGGGTTGAATGGCACCTCCTCCAGGGTCATTCTCTAGATATCTTTTGCATTCAAGAGACTAAGCTTTGAGTGGACTTCATGCTTCAGTATGCTCCTCATATTTGGTTTTCTGGTCAGTGTTAGTGTATTGGTTCTAGGGGAAACTTTGGAGGTTTGGATCTTTTCTAGGATCCATGTAAGGTTGTTCCTCACTGGTGGATTTCAAGCCATTCCTCTCTTTCTGTGGTGGATTTTGTTTTGGAATCTGGTGAAACTATTTTGGCCACTAATGTTTATGCTCTGATTGATATCCATGGTAAAATCCAGCTTTGGGCCCATATCAAGAATGTTAAGTCTTGTGCATCTTATCATCCTTGGATCTTAGTTGGTGATTTCAATTCTGTGTTGTGTTTGGAGGAGAAAAGAGGAGGGTTGCATAGGCTTGTTCTTGCTTCTAATTTTTTTTAGGCAAATGTGGATTCTCTTTCTCCTGTTGATGTTAAACCCTCTAATGGAATATTCACTTGGAATAATAGATGGAGTGGGACGGAAATGATATTTGAGTGCTTGGATAGATTTCTTGTTTCTAGTTTTTGGTTGGGCCGTAGTTTAGTCACTTGCTCTAAGATTCTTGACTGGTGTAGCTCTGATCATTGGCCAATTAAGTTTTTTGCTTCTTCTTTTCCTATTCCAAAGAATCCTCCCTTTAAATTTTAGCTTATGTGGCTTCAAGATTCTTCCTTGTATGATCTTGTTGCTTAGTGGTGGTGGGATGGAGCCCCTGCATATGGTACAACTATGTAATCTTTTGTTAAAAAGCTACAATATGTCAAGTATCATCTTAAGTGATTGAATAGGTCATGTTTTGGTAATCTTCGAGCTAAGAAAAGGGAAGTGCAGGATTGTCTTTCTATTATTACTTGCCAAATTTTGGATTTGAGATTTTTGGAGGCTCTTGGACATGCTAAGTCCCAGGCTCTGAAATGGGTGGAGTGGGAGCTTCGTGAGGAGTTTTTTGGAAACAAAAGCCTTGAATTGACTGGCTTCTTAATGATTACAAGAATAATGCTTTCTTCCATCATTCTATGCAAGCTCACCATAATAAGTTTTATATCTCTTCTCTTGTTAATTTTGAGGGTCTTTCAATTTCTTCACAATAGGATTTTTCTAGAGAGGCTTGCTATTTTTACTCTGCTCTATTTATTGAGGATTCATCTCCAACTAAGGTTGATGAGAATATGGTACTTACTTGCATTATTTCTTTGATCTCTAATGCTTTGAATGATTATCTTACTCATCCAATTTCTCTATCTAAAGTGGAGGAGGATGTATTTGGGATGAATAAGGGGAAAGATCTAGGACCTAATGGTTTCCCAGTTGAATTTTTCTAGGAGTTTTGGGATATTGTGAATTTGGATTTGTTGGAGGTTGTTCAAGAGTCTCTTCATAGTAAATAGATGCTTTGAGCCTTGAATGTTACTTTTCTGGTTCTCATCCCTAAAAGGAAGGTGTTGATAGACTTGAATTCTTTAGACCTATTGCGCTATATAATGTGGTGTATAAGATTATTATGAAATTGATTGCTAAGAGGAGTAAACCTTATCTTCCTTTTGTCATTTCTAAGGAGTAAGGAGGCTTTGTGGTGGGTCATCAAATTATGGATGGGGTGGTGGTTTCCTTTGAGGTAATTCATTCTATGATGACCTCTAAGGATAGGTCTATACATTCATCAAGTTGGATATGGCCAAAGCTTATGATAGAGTTAAGTGGATTTTTCTCCAGAAGATTCTATTGGCCTTTGGTTTTTCTTCTGATTGGATGAGTTGGACTATGAGTTGTGTGACTTCTTTCTCATTTTTAGTTATTGTGAATGGTGAACCTTCAGATATTTTTGGTGCTACCAAGAGCCTTCATCACAGGGATCAACTTTCTCCTTATCTGTTTATTATAATGCCTGAGGAGCTAGGCTGGTTTCTTAAAGTTTGGGTTTCTCAAGGCTTGATTCATGGTTGGCAATGGGGTTTGGGTCTGCCATTGCTTTCTCATCTCTAGATTGTGGATGAAACCTCTCTTATGGGGTTGGATCATATTCAGGAAGTTGAATCCTCTAGGCAAGCTTTGGATATCTACCTTACTGCTTTAGGTTAGAAAGTCAATGAGAAAGTCTTATATTTTCTCCTTTAATACTCCTCAGGGTATCCAATGGTGGATTGCAACTATTTTGCAGTTTTAGATAGGGTCTCTTCCCTTTGCCTATTTGGGTATTCCTCTTGCTATTGGTCATTACCCTAGGTCCTCCTGGAAGATTTTTCTTGATAAGCTCCGGTGGAAGGTCACTCATTGGACTTATCGATGGTTTTTTATTGTTGCTAGAGTGACTCTTCTCAAGTCTATTGTTTAGATCCTTCCTATTTATAGATGCTTTGTTCAAGTGCCCCCTATGTATTTTCTTAGGGAATTTGATGCTCTCACGCCAATTTCTTTGGAGTGGTAACTTTTTGTCTACTAAGTGCAGTCTTGTTAAGTGGGAATCTATGTGTAGACCAAAGTAGGAGGGTGGTCTTGGCTTACGCTCTACTATTCTGAATGGGAAAGTTCTTGTTGCTAAGCTTTACTAGTGCTGGTGTACCAATCAACATTAGTTATGGGCCCGTATTCTCAATCATAAGTATCTTAGGGGTGTTGCATCTTTTGAGGTTCCTCACTATCCTCTGGAGGGGAGTGGTTCTATGATTTGGCATACTTCGAAAGTGGGGGATCATTTGATTAAGCGTGTGCTTTCTTAGATCTATCATTTGAGGTCACAGGATCTATTTTGGTTAGATTCTTGGGATGGTCACCCACCTATTCTCTCTACTTTTTATCACCTCCAAGTCCCTTTGTGATGTTTTTACTGTGGCTAGCTGGGATACCATTGAGCATTATAAGGTTGCACAACATTGAGGATCAATTGTAAGCTTTCCTTGGAAGCATCCTTTTGAGTGGCTTCTTGGGGGGTCTGAGGGGGATAGACGTGAGTTGGTTCAACTTCTTGCTTCTTGTGATTGTAATTCTTTGAGGGGGCCTGATGTCTTGGCTTGGGATGGTAGTGATTTGTTTGGGAAGTACTTTGTGTATGCTGGTTATAAGTAGTTTGGTAGGTAGTTGTTTGGGATATTGAGGTCCCTTGGTGGACGCAAGTTTGGCATAAGTTGTCGTGGCCCAAGCACAATTTTTTCATGTGGTTAGTGGCTCAAAATCGGTGTCTTACTTTGGATAATTTGTGCAAGTGTGGCTTCCAAGGCCCTTCAATGTGTGTATTGTGTTGTAACTGTGAAAAGAGTGTCTCTCATCTCTTCTTCCAATGTTCCTATGCTAGAGAGATTTGACATTTTTTGTGGAGGGTGTGGAACACGCCTTGTTGACATGTTTTCTCATTGGTTGAGTTTTTGGATTGGTGGGAAAAGACCCCTATTTCTACTTCCTTTCTTCAAGCTGCTTGGGCTCTTGGCCCATCCTTTATTATCTAGAACCTTTGGTTTGAGAGGAATCATTGGATTTTTCAGGATGTGATGTTGGTGGCCCCTCACTTGTGGGAGAAACTATTGCGGCTAAGTGTGATTTGTTAGAATCAATTGATCCTTGTGATGTTGGTTGTTGTAATCATCTTCATCTTCCTCCTCAACAATGGCAGCTCGTGTGCAACAGATGTAGACATCCTACTCCGAAGGTAAATAGGGAGGGGTGATGGTCTCCTCCACCTCAGGGAGTCTTAAAAATCAACACAGATGGCACTTCTTGAGGAAACCCTGATCATGCTGGAATTGGTGGTGTTGGTCGGGATAGCTCGGGAGATATTTAGTTTAGCTTCTTTGTTTAGAAGGGTCTTCATACTAATAATTTAATGGAGGCTTAGGCCATTTTATTGGTTGTGGAGCATGGAAGTCAATTGGGGGTGGCGAAGGATCATATGTGAGTCTGATTCCTAGGTAGTGGTGAACTTGTTGAATAGGCAACATTTAAATGATGTTAGCTGAAATTTGGCTTTGATTGTTGAATAGATTCTCAACCTTTGCATTTGTTTAGAGTTTTTTACTTTCATTCATATTCCTAGAGAATGGAATGGTGTTGCTAATTGTTTGGCTAAATGGGCTTCTGATCATATCATTGTTGGAATTTGATGGATTGGGTTCAGTTACCCCCGGATTTGTCTCAAAAGTTGGGCCACTTGGCGAAGCTTGATAAAATTGTGTAATGCCCTTGCTTTGTACTTCTTATTTTAATAAATTTTTACACCTCCTTTATATTATATATGCATGCCCCCATCAGTCCCTGCTCCTCTTAAGTTTGAGTACTTTCAGTCCAAATAAATTCTACATCCAAAAGGGCCTTATTAAGAACATTTGGCAAAAAGACTTCATAATTGGAAGAACACCAAAAAAAAAAAGTGGGGGGGTCATAAAAAAAAGACTTCATAACCAAAAATAATTGGTCATATTTACAACAAATATATTCGAGTACAGATGGAAACTTACCTCGGGTAGGTGCCAAATTTCATTCTTCTTGAAACTATAATCCATGAAGCGTAAGTTTTTAAGCTTCAATATGTCAATAGCCAAATCCGACCCCTTGCTTATAGAGTCCTCAGCTCATCAAATTGTTTAATGCATTGCTCGCTCACAATTGTGTTGTTTCCCATACAAAACACTTGGAGAGACCTACTAATAGTGTCTAATACTTCTGCAGATACATGGAATGAATTTTTGTTGCATTTTAGCCAAACTCCTTTCGCTTGGGCTAGATCCTAGATACATTCAAACCAAGAAAAATTATAAATGAGTCTAATGTAATTTATAAAATTTCTATCTTTCAATATTTGTTACTTGAATTCTTCATACCTTTTCATTCTTCATGGCTTTAGAAAAATCATCTACGCTTCTGAATCGTCTGTCTTTTGATTTATTAAGAGTTGCTCTCAATATAAGATCATGAACACTTATTCTCTCTGTGGTTGTTCCATCATAAGCCTCAACCTGCAATTTTTTTACCAGAGCACTCTCTAGTAGACAATCCAGTTCTTCCTCTTCCACAATGTTGGCAACTTCATTCCACTCCCAATCATAGAAAAATGAGCAAATGTCAAGGAACGCCTATTGAGCATTGAGTGTAAGCTCATTGTAAGCAAATAGAATCTGAGACTCCTCAAAAGAGTCTTCCTTGTCATAGCTGAAATCCTCTCCATCTCTTATCCAAACACATAATTTTTCATAAGCTTCAGCTTTGTTACTTTTCTTATGGAGATACGCTCCCACCACTTCCAAGAATAGAGGATAACAACTGCATTTCTCCGCTATTTCCTTTGTGTGAGGTCTTTCTTCCACCATGGAGTCTATGTCTCTCTCGCTATCAATTTTCCTGCACAATAGTTGTACGACTGCCCCAACAGAGAGGGATTCAATGGAGTATAATTTACAAGGATTAATTTCGCAGCTATCAAACACACCAGAGATATTTATTTTTCTAGCGGTTACGAGAATCCTCACTTTCTTTTTTGGATTGTCGATCAGCTCGGGTAGAAGATTTTCCAGATGTTCTCTTTTTAAGATGTTGTTGATGTATATGAAAACAACTTCTTTCTCTATAATTGATTTCAACTCTTTTTGTCCATCCTAAAAGTCTCTTATGTCATGTTTTATACTAGTCAAGTCGCTCAAAATCTGAGATTGAATTTCTTATATGTTAGGATTAAATTCTAGATTTTTTATGAGAATGACCTTTGAATATTTCCAGCCCTACAAATTTAAAGATGCAAACACTTCATTTTCCAAGGTGGTTTTTCCTGCTCCACCAATGTCGTGTATAACCACGACCACAACTGGCTTGTCATTATCCCATTCAAGGAGTTCAATCACTTCAGTAATCTTGTGATCTATGCACACAGCTATAGAGAAAAAAAGTATCAGTTTTTAAAGAAATCATATGTTTTCCATGAACAAATAGAATATTGATAAATTAAATAGAGCTAATTTACCTGCAAAATTATGGGATGGAACCGGTGGATTGCTGCATACTATATTTTCATGCACAACATCTAGAGTAGAGAGGCTAATTTGCAAATGGAGCATCCTGCCCATTTCATCCACTTGACTGCGAAGCTTTTAAAGCTCTTGTACATCCATTCTAGTAACCTACAATCTTCAAATTACATGCAATAAAGTGTATTTTTTTATGAATGGCAGAAAATGATAGTTGAGTGTTTTTCAACGCAAATCCTAAGAAAGAAGTGTTTCATAATTAAAGTGTAAAGTACCTTTTTAAAGAATGGGATAAAACATGAGTAAACAATTTTATATAGTGTTTTATGTTTAATTAGTATTGAAGTCAAGTATTGGAGATTTAAGATTCTTTAGTTTCGAGCTGTTATAAATTTGAAAAGTAAAAGATCACTTTTTTCATTTAGTTGTGTTCATTACTTGAAGGCGTTCCTTCTATGAACAAGTGCTCTATAGAGCTGGATTCCCTGCCTTGTGCAAATGTGTTTTCTTGTTTGTTTCTAGGGAAAATAGTGAGAGAAGCTTAAGAGCTTAAGATTACTGCAAGAAAGGCAAGCAACTCTGTTCACCAATTCGTATATGAAAACAAAAGAACCTCCAAGTCAAACAGAATATTTTCTTTTTGTTGCTTTGTTGCTTTGGGTTCTTGTTAGCCTTGTGCTGAGAGAATGAGTTGGAATGTTGCACACTGTAATGACATTTCTAAGAGTGATTTTATGCCATGTAGATGTGTTTTAGGAATTGGCCAATATAGGATTGAAATCAAGTTAAAGGTGAAAATTTGAACAGAAGACAAAGGCCAGAAGCTAGCAACGAGTTTTATAAATACTTGTACTAAAGATAAAAATGACCCTGCTGCTAGGAGAATGAGAGAGTAATATTTGCTTGAGTGCTGCGGTAGAAACTTATCAGTGAGACACCAAATTCTTCATGCTTTAGAGAAATTGCTATTGCTATTGATCAAGGCAAGAGGCAGAGGACAAAGCAAAATAAAAATAGAGTGCAGTGATAAAATAGAGACATTGAAAAGATATAATTTTACATATTTCATTCAAATCATATACTATTCAATATCAAAAGACGAATACAGTATTGCAGATCACAAGGAATTTTAGTAGATTTCTATTGTAGACAAATAGTTGCTTGCATAAAAATTATGCAAATGAGTGCAAAAGCATGGATAAGAATCAAGGTACATCTTGGTTGTCAAGGACACAATTTTGTCAATTTTCTAAACAAATCCATTTTCTAAAGTCTGCTTGGTAAATAAGTTCTTGTTTGCAAAAGATGCTAAACCCTTTGATTCAAGGGCAACAAAGCATAAGCGAGCTTGACTATAGATGTGAAGAATTGGATTGAAATCTAGCCTCTCTAGTGGTGATAACATTGATCTCCTTTTGTCTTAGAAGCATCTCTATAGGTTGATCACATTGTCTTCGAGCATTTCTGAAACAAAATAGATTCTTTAGCAAAGAAATTGCAGTGGCCTTAGGATGAGCATTCATGGCAATCTAAGAATCACATAACATGATAAACATGGCAAAAATATAGTGTAAATAAATGTTTATAGTTGAATATTTACAAAGGAATGTTACAAGGGTAGATGTCAAAATCCATAGTAATACATTATATATTAGTTAAGAAATAATTGTTGCATATAGCCTATTGAAGAATAGCTCCTCTAACGCTGATTGTCATAAGTGATGCGTATGGTGGAAGATGATTGGAATAAGGGAAAGCTGAAATAAAATCAAAAAATAATATTATTAGAAAGTGAGTTGAATTTGCAAAAACAAAATAAAACAATTGATCAAAAAATAATTATTCTCATGCACTTTATACTATATAGTCCACACATTTCCTATTAAATTCATTGCATTTGGTTTCAGTTTTTTCCCTTTATATATAGTTGCTTAGATGGATCAAGTAGACTTCAAAAAATAGTAGTGTGTTACAGTTGCTGGGAATAATAACTCAGAGAAACACCAAAACATCCATCCATCCTAGAAACTCAGAGAAACACCAAACTTATCAGACATCGCATAAATAAAAACCATAGGCAAGAGATGAATGAAAATGCATGATAATAAAATGAGAGGGGGAGGATGCTACTACATGAATCCCTAATCCAACACCTGAGATAAAAGGCTTGAACTTATCTATACCTAATACACCTTTGGAATGGATTACTAGAATAATTTTATAAAGGCACCATAGCTTTTACTCCATCCATTATCTTAGCATTCACATCCATCCTTTTCAAACCATACCAAGTCTAATCCATCTATCTTGAGGACGTTGATGGATAAGCTTGAGGGTGTAGATGGGTTGTAAAGGCCCCTACCCCTAAGCTTGATTAGAAGATAAAAAATTAAGGGATACAAAATTGTTTAAAAGGCCCTTGTTACTTGAACCTTAAAAAAACCATTGCCTTCTAATATTAGATGTATGTATATGTGAATGCATATTTATGTGTATGTGTGTATACAAATATGCATATCTATGTATGTACACATGTATTTATATGTATGCATATGTATATAGAAAGAGAGTTTATATTTCAAGCTCAGAAAAAATATGCTACCGAACCCTTGTTCTACATAAGAAGGGGACACTGAAGATAAAGAAAGTTACAGTTTGCATCTAAGACAATAGGAAGCTGTGAATTGAATAGTGGACTCACTTATGGGGACTATTACATTCCAGAAAGGGTGCACCTATTTTCTCAAAAGTTGTAGCTGCTCCTCTACTTCCCCATATGACCCTGTTGCTAGGAGAATGAGAAAGTAAAATCTGCTTGAGTGCTGTGGTAGAAAGCAATCACCCTAGACTTGTCTGAAGCCCAAGGGGAAAGTCTAACACTCTCTACCCTCCTACTGCTGCTCGCAACCTCATCTCCACTGGCACACTTGTTCAAACCCCACATTGTCCCAAAGGACCTCCCATTTGCCATTGCAATAATTAGAAACCCTCAAAACTCTAACTCAACCACAACTCCACTGTGCAGTAGACTGCAACACTAACAAACTATCAACTATCCAATAGCCCAAAACAATCTGAAATATATCAGCTTATAAAGAAACTGTACAACCAATATCTACTTTTACTAAGATAGATAGTTGATGGATGATGAAACAACTATATTGCCAGTTATAAATATATAGTCAAATCATAAACATTAAAGGTCAATCAAAATGGCTTATATCATAGTAGCATTACTTGAGAATCTATATCGACGCAGAAAACCAAAAGCATAAGTGGAATTCAATCACTATGGATTTAAGTTTTTAATTGAAAAAAAATTAGGAAAAGAATGCTGCTTTCCATGTAGCTTAAGTTAAACAACCCATTACACTGATGCTTTAAAAACCCTTCAAATGAAACTTCTCAATGCAAAAATACATAGGACCTTAAGCAAAATAGAGCATTATGCTAATAATTCAAGGTATGCAGGGGATACATACCAATGTGGGATAGGCACCTATCCTAAGAGGGCAATCCATTGCAATGGCCCAAGGATTACTTTTAATTGCTAGAGGAATCATTCAATTGTGCTTCCCATCAAAATGGTTTTCTGAGGTTGTATTCTAATCAACATCATTCATGACTAATCTCTTCATGCAGTTGAACTATGTGGATAGTATAAGATGTCTCAGAATTCTTTATTCAATGTAAGATTTGTTGCATATTTAGCTTTGCTGTTTTGGAAACTAGGATTTGAATGCAGCCAGAAGCATTATATTTCCTATCAAAATGGTTTTCTGAGGCTGTATTATGATCAATATCATTCATGACTGATCTTTGGATGTAGTTGAACTATGTGGATGGTATAGGATGTCTCAGAATTCTTTATTCAATGTAAGATTTGTTGTAGATTTAGCTTTGCTGTCTTCAAAACTAGGATTTGAATGTAGCTAGAAGCATTATGCTTCAAATGAATTTTGCAGCCAAAGATAGATTAGGATAGTGATAGCTGAAAATAAACCTAGAAGGCAAGCTATGCATCTCTCTGTTACAAATATTTTAATCACATGCAACAATGTGTAGTCGAGCACTCATGTTGCAAGATAGGGGGCTCATTTTCCCACCAATTTTTTGAATTTGAGATTTCGGGCTAATTGGGGTGCATTTAATTCCACTCCCAAATTGACATCTAGAGAACTACCCCAATAGTTAATGGCTGAATTCTCCACTAGGTTGTGGCCTGGAGAAACTTTACAACTGTTGTCCCAAGTTTGATTTCAGTGCACACCCAGCTTCCAGGTTCTTCCTGACAGCCCCTTTAAGTGACACTGGGCATGTTAACATTTTTGAAACAAAACATATTCTTTAGCAGGAATGAAGAAGACAACATTTTCTAAAAGTGAAGTAATTATTTTGTGCGGAATAAGTACCTGTGTCAAGTTGCAAATTGCTTTTTAGCTTGGTGGAGGTGTGATAGCATTGTCTTGTTTGATAGTTTCTATGATGCAGTTGTCCATGGCAAGTGTAAATGTTCACTGTCTAATATATTAGTGCTAGAAAACAATATAAGTGATGGTCCTAAGGATAGATTTATAAGAATACAAGAGGTTTTGTTTTGGAAAATCCTATGTGGGGATAATATATCATAAAATTGATCCATATGTGACATGATACTGTCAAAAGACAAAGTTCAGAGTCAATGCAAGGGTCTGCTACAATGGTATAGATCAGATGCATGAAAAAGTTCTCAAGAAGCAACCCATAGAGTTGATGGTTGCAGATTAAGGATCCATTGAATATCCCAAATAAGAGAATAGAAGGGAAAAGTCTTGAAGGTAGAAAAATATGCAAGTCTATAGTGCCAATATCTGTTATAACACAAAAAAAAGATAGTACAATCCATAAAGGGCAGTTTAAAGTCAAGACAAAGGCATGATGATGTTTCACTTGAAGCCTCAACATAATGTGGATTACAGAAGAGAAAAGAAACATGGAAAGAAAACTTTAAAAAGGTAAAGGATAGTCTCCATGATACAAGAGTAGACCCATATAGTGATAGTACAATCCTATATAACAAAATAGCAATTTTAAGAGATTATTGGGACATGAGAGATCATGTAAAAGTGTTACCATGTCATTATGGATTTTATCAAATTTGTATTGACAGATAGCCAAGAGAGGTTCATAGAGTTTGTTCATTTTGCAGGGGAAATTTTTTGTGACAGCCTCAGAACTCACATAGGAACCTCATAAGGGTGCGCTTGGCCTTTATATGATAAGGGTTTAATGAAACATGACAAAAATTTCAAAAAAATATTGGGCTTTTACAACTACCAGAATTTATAGAACAAACCCTTATAAGAAAACTGCAATTCCTGCAACTCATAAAAATAAAACTTGTTGAAACTATGGAAAGCCACTTACCTCAAGAATCTGCATAAAATATCTCATGCACTTCAGGAAAATATGTAGCATTTGTAGGAAAAATATTATGTAACCCTAACAAAGCAGAATTCTCTGCACTTCAATCCATTCACAATAAATGAAAAGTAGATCTAAAAATATTGGGTCTAAGAATTGCAACCTGCATACAACAAACATTGGACGGGATGGTGGAGGCAAGGAATGATCACCAAGTGACACTCATTTGAAACATTTTTCCAAACACTCCATTGTATTGTCCATGCCACCACATTTTCCATACATCTCTACCAAAGCATTCTATCAAACATCTCAATGCCTTTCTCCCATGGGAAAAAGCCTAAAACAAATGCTTTGGAAGAAGCTATGGAGACTTCAAATAACATTGACAAAACAACAAAATATTTGAGTAAATGCATCAAAGAATTCTAGTCTCAGCCGTTTGATGCCTTCCACCAATCTAAAATAAAACTAGCGTTGCAAAACAACCCTCAACAACAAGAAACTACTGTAATATTTTACCTCAAATGCTCACTGCATCAGAGAAGAAGACTCAGACTCGCTTCCAAACCCTACCTCCAAGTCCAAGCCTAGGCACATGAACATTAGACAGTCATTTCTGGCACCGGCGAGCAGGCTTTAGATAGAGGTTTCGTCCAGACAACTCCTGAATGAAACAAAAACTGTAGATGACATGAAGAAAGACACGTAACATGAAGAATGCTAAGACACCTAATAGGAAGAATGCCACTTGATGCCATGAAGAATGCTTGCTTGCAAAATGTGAAAGCAATATGCAGCCACACGCCTATCTTGTCCATGTGCCCTTCTTGAAAAACCAGACAAAAACTTAGGGAGAGAACCGTAATATTTCACCCTCTCTCGATGATTGGACAGACTGTTTAAAATTAATGCAAAAAAAATTAAACCCCTAGGAAATTAGGGGCTCACTAATGCAGGGCAAGATAAACTATTATTTTTTTTTAGTAAAATAAACGAAAAATCAAAACTTTATATTAACGTTGTTTCATAGCCCATGCTCGGTTCCCAAGACAATTAAAATTGCATTTTTCTCAATCGAAAACATTAGTCTCCTACTTATAAAGGAAGGGACTAACAAGGTGACCTCTAAAAGCATATAAACGACTATCTTGCATCCGTATCAATGCAAGATTAAATGAATCTAGACATTCATTATTTTTCACCATTTTGTTTTGGATGTTTTTGGCCGTTTTTTGGTACTTTCCCAACACTATTGGTTTCTGCTCCTTCAAACTCTTCGTCATTGGTATTGACCTTTCACTTCTCCAATTTGGTGAGTTGCATGCTGAAAATAAGGTTTCCTATGTTTATTAAAATGAAAATTGTGGCCAACATCCTAATAATGAGCACATTTAGGTTTTAGCATTACGACATCCTTTAGCATAATTAATATATAATGTTTATTTTATATAATAAAAAACAAAGTATAAATAATATAATTATACTAATTATTATTATATATTATAATTTTTAACAAAACTATTAAATATATATAAAATTATTATAATTAATAATTAATAATTATTATATTTTTATATAATATAAAATATATATATTTTATATAATAGATTACAAGATATATAATATAATTATATTTATTATAATATATAATAGTATATATAGGTTATATTAATATTATTATAGAATATAAAAATGAAATTATTATAATTAACAATTGATATATTTTTATATAGAACAAATTAAATTAATATATAAAAAATATAATAGTTTAATTGATTTTTGGCTCCAAGATTAGGAAAAAGAAAGAGAGATAGAGGGGGAGATAATTTTATATAGAGGTATATATACTAGCACTTGCATCTAAAGGAGGTTCAAGGATTATGTTGATAGAAAACTATATGTATGTTAATATGTTAGAGAGTATGTGTTTGTGCATGGATGTGTTGCAAATTCTAGTTACATGTGGCTAGATTAAACAACTAATAATAAGTGCTAAATAATGGAATGAAATAAATTTAAATAAATATAGATTTTTTCTTGAAAGAAATTAAGTATTATTTGATTATGAAATATTTGCATACAAATTTAAAATATAAAACAATGAAAATGAAAAAAAGAAGTTGTCATCAAATTGATAAAAAAATATTGCAAATGAAAATAAAATGTTCCCACCTAGTTGTCCAATCAACATTTATCTAGCTTTTATGTGATAAGTGAGATTTTGGAGGCTTTTATATGATATTTTAGAGGATTTTAATATTAAATGAGATTTGGTTTACCATTTAAAAATGACAACTAAAAATTGTTTTCCGATGACTCAATAGTGATTTGGAGGCATGAGACTTGTTTTAGGCTCAAATCTCACACTATATGTAGCCTATCGGCTAATAAAGAGAGAAACTAAAAAGATAAAGAATGAGAGAAATAGACAAATTTATATATATATATATATATATATATATATATAGAGAGAGAGAGAGAGAGAGAGATGTTAAACATGCACAAGACAACTAAGAGGGGGGGTGAATCAATTGTCACAAAATTCAAACTTAAAACTTCACCACTTATTAATTCCACAACCACACTATTCTATTATTAATTAAGAGCATGAAACACAAATAATAGAAAGTAAATAAACACAATGAACACCATACTTTTAAGTGGAAAATCTAATAAGGGAAAAACCACAGTGAGGTTTAACTCACAATATAAAAAATTATAGAACTAAATACAAAGGCTGACTACCCAAAAGAGGATGCATTGTCCAAGTACAAAGGTTCATTGCCTACAGAAAGGACTCACTGTCCAATAGGGAGGTTCACTACCTACAAATACAAGAAAGAACAAAGAATCCACCACAACAATTAACCCACATCTGTATCTTGAATAAGGATTGCATAAACCTTTAGATCACTTCCTTTAGGAATCTAACACAATGAAGAACTACTGTCACAACTCACTCACACACACACACACTTTTTCTCTTATGATTTGTGGCTCACTTTCATTACTTTGCATCACACTGTCATACAAATCTTCACAATTCAACTTGCTTTTATACCATCCTTAACCTTAGAAACTTTCTCCAAGGTCGGCCAAAAATACCTTATTTCATAAATTCAAGTTAGGTTAGAAACTCAACATTCCCACAACGGAAAGGAATGAGAGTGGACCAATAAAAAAAAAATTTGTGATAAAAAATAATATCTCAAATCAACCACATGTTTCATTAATTAAATATTATTCTTTGAATGAAGTGTAAACACCAAGTTAGCCAAACCTAATGAAAATACAAAAGAAAAATGATGCACATGCTTCCCAACATGAAGATTACATGCGAACACCACAACACACTTCATTATTTATGAGAATACATTCCAGAATCTTCTAGATACATCCACAACAAATGCAACATCCAGTCTACTTCAAACACTGAATACCTTTCACAAGTCCATTCACACTGTACAAACTCACACCCTCTTTGCTAAAGCATAGAAAATACCTTCACAAGACATAGATATCCTAGATCCACAATATCTAAAATGGAACAGAGGACAACTGTAGAGAAAAAATATTTCTCCCAATCGACAGAAGACCAACTCTGTCATAACAGTTCATCTACCAGTGAATGTAACTTTCATGTGCCATCAAACCATAAGCTAAAACTCAGGACATATCACCAAAAGATCACCATTATCAAACCTTTAGATCCGCACAAGCATAGGATCAACACAAAAGAAATGCAAAGCACATACCAAAGCACATTCTGAACACTTTCATCATTGTGACTTCTCTTGTTTATTAATTTTCTCAAAAGCACTTGGAAACTCATCAAACCAACACATCTGTAACACCATAAAGATAGCTCCATGTACTCACAACATCTCAACAACATTTCAGCTATACATGTACAATCTACAACATACTAAACTATGTTGACATCAATGATAACATTAATGAAAACACCACCAAAACTTGCTCATACTTGTAACAATCTCCCCCTTTGTCATTGATGGCAACACATGATGTGAAAAACCATCAAAGACAAAAATTTACACAACATCCTAGGAGAACAACTTCTCTTCCTCTACAACAATTTTTCACATGACTTTCTCTCCCCCTTTAACATCAATGGCAAAGATCAACAACTTTGATTACTCCTCCTTAGGAGTACACTCATACTACAACACTCGAAACTTTTTCTACTCCCCCTATAGAGTAGACCCATTTATTAGTCTAGATAAATAAGGAATCTGTGAATTCACTGGATTTATGCACCCTCATGTGCACCTAGTTCAGAGGGCCAATGACTTCCAACCTCTCCCTAAGATTCTCAAAAGTATCTTTCAAAAGAGCCAAGTAGTAAATTTGTTTGTAATTTGTTCCTTTGTTGTCACATACTCCAATTTGACTTCATTCTCCAACACTTTTTCTCTCAGGAAATGATACTTGATAGATATGTGTTTTGTTCTTGAATGCATGACTGGGTTCTTTGAATTTTTTATTGCACTTATGCTACAAAAAATAGAAATAGGCTTATCACATATCACTCCAATGTCTTTCAGAGTTTGTTTCATCCACAAAACCTGTGTGCAACAGGATTTTGTAACAATATATTTTTCCTCTACAGTGGATAAAGAAACTGAGTCTTGCTTTTTACTCAACCATGAAACTAATCTTCTACCAAGAAAGAAAGCACCACCGCTAGTACTCTTTTGATCATCTACACATCCGACCCAATCAACATCTGTATAAGCACTCAAGGTGAAATCATCACTCTTAGGATACCATAATCCATAGTCTGGTGTACCTTTAAGATATCTAAATAGCCTCTTTATAGCTATAACATGTGCTTCTCTAGGATCTGCTTGGAATCTGACAACTAAACATACTGCATGCATAATATCTAGTCTAGTAGTAGTAAGAAACAATAGTCTGCCAATCATAGATTTGTATTTTCTCTGATCAGTCTTAGTAGATTCATCATCTTTTCTTAGTTTACATTTGGTTACTATAGGTGTACAAACTAGTTTGGAATCATCCATCCAAAAATTATTCAACAATTATTTTACATACTTAGATTGTGAAATGAGTATCCCTTTATCAATTTGATTCACTTGTAGTGCAAGGAATAAATTGAATTCACTAATCATAGACATCTCAAATTATTTTTGCATCTCTTCAACAAACTTTTTACACATGCCTTCATTTCCATAAAAAATGATATCATCAACATATACAACTAGTATCAACATTTTATTACCTTGCACTTTGAAGTAAAGATTACTATCAACAGAAGCTTTGTTGAATCCTTGCTTTGTCAGGTATCTGTCCAATCTTGCAAACCAAGCTCTAGGAGCTTGCTTCAACCCATACAATGCTTTCTTCAACTTACAAACCATATCCAGTTTGTGAGATAACTAAAACCCTGCAGGTTGTTCCATGTACACTTTTTCCTCCAATTCACCTTTTATAAATGTTGAATTAACATCCATCTGATATACTTTGAAGTCCTTATGGGTAGAAAATTCCAAAAACATCCTAATAGCTTCCATTTTGGCCACATGGGAAAATGTCTCTTCAAAATCTGTACTTCCACTTGTGAATATCCTTTTCCTACCAGTCTTGATTTTTTCCTTACAACTTCTCCACTTTCATTTAGCTTATTCTGGAACACCCATTTCGAGCCAATCACATTTTTTTTCACAGGCCTAAGGACTAGTTCCTGTGTTTGATTCTTTTCTATCTATCACAACTCTTCTTTCATAGCTTTCATCCAACTCTCATCTTCACAAGCTTCACTTACAGATTTGGGTTCAATTTTAGAAAGTAGACACAAATTTACCTCAGTTGCAACTCTGGTTCTTGTCTTCACACCTTCACTTTTATCTCCAATTATCTATTCCTCTAGATGATTCTTTTGTACATACTTGTGCATGTTTTTCACACATGCCCTATTTGGATTGGGGACCCTCTCTTCTTGTGGCCTTGTTGGGTCGTTTTGTGTCATTGCCTCATTTTGTGTGCTCCTAATTTTGACATCTAAAATGGTCAACGAGCCTTATACTATTATTTCAAGTTGACCATGTTTCACCCCGCAAATTTTCTATGTACTTTGGGTCCTCTAGGTCCACCCTATTGGATTTCCTTGGCCGAATTTCCTTGCTTGCTCGATTCTCTTTTTCCTTCATTTTTGAATTTGGGGACAAGTTTCCTATGGATTTGGGATGTTTTTGTTGTGCCTAAGTGAACTACAAAGGTTTTGTTAAGTTTTAGGAAGTTATGAAAATTTCATTTCGGGACTTGGCCCCTCTATGGCCATTTTGAACATCCGCTAGCACCCAAACATCCACCATTTTTACATCCAAAATTAATCTCAAATGTGCCTCAACAACAAACTGGTAACACACAACCTCCCTTGGATTGTAGTTTGCATGCAACATTGAATTCAAATCTACAGTCAAACATGTCTGATTTTCATCCCACATAGTAGTTGGAACAACCTTGTGATAACACTTTTGTCTCACACAATGAGACACAGGCTATGCAATAGGAGTTGGGTGATCATTTTTTCACTGCCCAACACATCTCAAAACCTAGTGCAACCTTCCATAGTAAATTAAAATCACACACATACCTTTGAGGGACCCACCCCTACCTCCTCCATGTGGTTTGCTAAAGCTCAAAGGCCTCCCTCTAATTGTGCTTTACAACATTTCCCTATAGGCAACAACACATTCTCATCCCATAAGGCTCTTTCCTTATATTGTGCCCTATTTCTTCTCAAGTGCCACCAAATCTGTTGTTGCAAACATGCTCTTTACCTACCTACACCAATTTCCTTGATATCTCACCATTGCATAAGGTTTATGTGCCAACACACGAGGATCGCATGAGGTGCATTCTTAGTTTCCTATGGGAAATTAAAATCCCATACAATGTAGTAATAATCCCACATATTTCTTAATGAACTTGCCCCTGAATCATTGAATATGCAACCATTGTTAAATTCATATTTCAAACATACTATCAACAAATTACTTTCCCTTGTGGCCAACATGTCAAATGAGGGACATGGTGAATAAGAGTGTGGATGGGAATGTCAGAAATGATACCATGCATGCATCAAATTTTGTTGATTATGAAGTAAAAACTCAAAAAATTGTGGTTGATACACAACCTCTAAAAAACTATTTCCAATTGTACCCATTGCAGAGAAATAATGTTGGACGTAATTTGTAGGAAGTAGTTCCTCAAGTGTGGAGCTTTCCCTGGGAGTGATGACCTTCGAAAAAAATTGATGAATATATTACCAATTTTTTATTTCTAATTAGTTAAGGTAGCCACATTCAAAGAAGCGTGTAATGATGCTAATCACTAGAAATGGTTGGATGTAATGCAAGAGGAAATGGATCCATTGATGGTAAATCATGCTTGGGAGTTAGTGAATTTTCCACCCAATTGAAGATAATTGAATACTTGATGGGTGTATAGATTGAAAGAGGAAGGAGTTAGAAACAGTACCAGACAAGATTGGTAGTCAAGGGTTATGATTAGCAAAATAATATTGACTTAAATGAGATCTTTTCATCAATTGTGAAGATGACCACCATTAGAGAAATTTTGGGATTTGCAACAGTGTATGATCTTGAGTTGGAACAAATTGATATGAAGACTACGTTTATTCATGTTGATATAGAAGAGAAATTGTATATGCATCAATCTAAAGGTTTTGAGAAATAAGGTAAATAATATGTGTATTGTAGGCTGAGGATAAGTATGTATGGGGTCAAGTAAGCCCCATGGTAGTGGTATCTTAAGTTTGATTATTTTATGGCTAACAAAGTTGTTAAAGGAATAAATATGGTAGACACCACCCCAAATTCAAAAATTTCAAACTTCTTATCTCTTGATTGCTTCTTTGTATGATACTTTTCTCGTAACCTCTTGAATCGATACAAATAGAATTGATGGTGTGCCTCTTACCATCCACATAATTTGATCATTCCACCAACTTCTTACTAAACCTCCTATTGCAAGAAACTCTACTAGACTATATGAATATGCTTGAATAGTGACAAAAATATGAAGAGAAGAAATCATGGCCTTGAAATATATAAAAAAGAAACAAACAACTAATGTGAATTGATCAGTCAAAGAATGTTAGGATATGGTGTTGTACACCATTGCATAAAATGTTATATTATAATGTTGTAACTAAATAATTATTTAGTTGTGATGCACCTAGGAGGTGTGGTTGATCACACCATGTAATTATTTGGGAAACAATTTATGTTGTATTATACATTGTATTATTATTTAATGTGTGGGAGACATGGGATAATAATTTAATTGAATAATAAGGTGGAGTATGGATGCTTTTCCAAAGCTTTGGTTTTCCCTCTTGAGGGTTTTCCTAGGGTATATCATGTGTTATCTTGTGGATTTTCTAGTTGATCTATGCATTATGGTTACTTACATGCATGTTTATCTCTCATAAGGTTATGTATAAAATGGATTGAGATTATGCACCATCATGATGCTTTATTTCCTAACAAGTGGTATCAGAGTTATAATGGTTGATGGGAAGTGTGAGATTCCATGTTTTTGGTTATAACCCTTGTCTGAGTAGATTTGTGAAAAGTTGAATCCATGGAAATTCTTGTTAGATCTGAGGAATTACAAGGTATGAAACACACATGTTGCAGGTGTTTTTTTGCATATTTTGACTTTTGGGTTGTCAAAATTTGTTGGGTTTATTACAAATTTGAAGCATGCAAAATATGGGTCAAAAGGGTTTTCTTGGATTGAGTTTTCATATGAGGGTTTTGTAGAGGAAATTTCATGGACGACCTCTTGAGACAAAAAAAACCTCACCATTGGATTGAGGATGGTTGAGAAATGAAAAATGACATTAAATTCAACCTATTTAAAAAAATTAAAAAAAAAAGGAAATTTCTTTTACCTAAAGCCCTAGTCATACGATTGGATTGCAGTTCGGCTCATAAAAAAAAACTGGTCACCTATTGTAGCCCATCCCACCATTTTATTTTAATCATTTGTTTTTATAAAGTTTAAACTTTAAATTATTAAATTTAATATGAAATAGTTGAAAGTTTTATAAGATAAAGTCTTTAATATTTTAAAACTTTAATTAAATATTTTCTAAATCGCCCCCCTCCTTCCACTTTTATTAAAATTTTAATTTTAAAATATTAAAATAAAAAAATCACCACATTTAAGAATCTACTATTTGTAAAATTAAAATGGATTTCATTTTGGAGTGGGGTCCACCAAAGAGTTGCTTATGTAGTGAATTTGGACTTTTTGTTTAAACGAGCATAACTTTCACCTAGAATGCCACATTTTTAACTTCTTATACTCATTGGAAAGGTGGTTCTGAGATCTACATAGTGGTATAGGTTTAGTTCCTTGATTTTTTCATTTTGATTGGTTTTTGTATCTTGAAAGTTAGATGTTCTTGTTTACACAAATTTGAGCATAATTTTTGCATACAGAATCTGATTTTTTTATTTCAAATAGGAATTGTAGAGAATGGACAGTATACTACATATTGGATTAGCCATAATTTTAGTTTGTGGTGCAATATATTTTTGGTACTTGTTTGATCCCTTGCAGGAGCTTGAGATTCAGGGTGTGATTGTGTGAGCATCTGAATGAGTCAAGAGGCAAAATCTTGAGGGAGCACATGTTTTATTGATATTTATGATGGTATAGTTGATTATCATTTTTTTGCTTCATGGTATAGGTTTATAAGTTTTTTTAGAGTTAGAATTTGATGGTGACATGTACACAAGTTGTCTTCAATTTTGAGGACATGGTTTTCCACAAGTGGAGACTCAAAGTTTCATATGGGTGATAGTTGATTGTAGGTACAACAATGGTTATGGTTATGGTGTCATGGATATGCAGGAAAATTTGATCATTGGCATGACATGATCATGTATGTGGTTTTTTGGTGATGATTTTGTTTGGTACATTAGGAGGTTGTTCTTATCTCCTTGATGCTTATTTGGTTCCTTGACTATGGTTACTCATTTGTGGACATGTTTGGAAAATCAAATATATGGTTGATTTGGTGTTTGAGTCATGATGTCTACAAGATTATCTTCTTTGATATCTTGGTTTCTAGGTTAGTAATGTGATGATGAGTTTGTATATTTCATTGTTTTGAATCTATGATTTATGTAGGTTTGTGAATTAGCTACCCATTTTCTTGTAGTGGGATGAATTGATGTGGACTATCTGTATCCATGATATTTTTTCAATATTGATGAAAATTTTGTTAGTTGGCCTTGTTCATGGTCATTTATGCATTGGTATGTTGCTTTGAGATGAGAGGATGTATGTTTAGATTACCTCATTACTCGATTGATGGGTCTTGTAGCATGTGGTTTGAACATGATGTCATGATAGCTTGGTACATTCATTGGTTATACACTTTTTGTGGTAGCTTTTGAAAGTGATGACTTGGTGGTGTAGGATTGGTTTTTGATATTTTTTTGGTGGTTGCATCTTATTATTTTGGAGATATTGGTTTCACTTGTTCTCTAAAGTTTTTGGTATTACAATTGAGTGTGTGTAGACCTATATGATATTCATGGAGGAGATGGTTATCTTCATGTGATTGGAGATGGTTGTTTCTTGGTTTAAAGTGTGATGATATTGTGTCATGGTTTACTCTTGATACCTGTTTATAGTTTTGTCATGATTCATGTTCTCTTGAGACCAAGATATATGAATTATTTTATGTGATCTCCTAGGAGGAGGTGTTTAGGTCATGAATGTCATGATAGGTTCTTGATTCCGTAGTTGGAGCTTTGAGATTAATCTCATGTTGGTTCTCTTGGTATTAAGTATATTGATCATTTTCTTGAATACATCATGATGGTGCTATGTTGCATTAGAGTTTGGAATGTATTAATCGATTACAGGTGCTAATGGATACTTGGACACATAGGTGAGGTTGGAGTTCTCTTGTGACTAGAGACACTTGCTTGAGATAGTTACTCTTTAGAGGTTCAACAAAAATACCAAAGGATCTTTACCTAGATATAGACATGAGTTCATGATGGAACTATAGAGGATATTTTTCTTGGAGTGAGTCATGATGAGTTGGTTATCTTGGAGGAGAATTATCATTCTCCACTCTTGGTCTACTCGATAGTTTATCATCTAATAGGTATTTCCCATCCTATTTTTGATGTGTTTATGTTTTGTGCTTTGATTTCTCATGAGAGTGAGTTGATTCATGTTGTGATTGATTTTAGACACTCATTTGAAGATAGTTAACCATGAGTTTGTGATGCTTTATCTTTCATAGGTATGGACCTTGAGCTACAGATAGTTAGTTTTGGAGGATTCATTTTAAGAGATGTTTGGCATTGTTATCTCCTTGTGTATTTAAGTTTATATTATCATTCATTGATGGGGAGTTTAGGAGATGGTTTATGGGCTGATTTCCCAATTTAGGCATGATTACTTTGAGTTTGATCTTCTTACTTTAGATAGGCTTACATATATTTTTTCATTCACATGATTCATATGTTTGATCTAAGAGATTGGACATTATTTCGGGTGTTGTTGAGGCTTTTCATTTGGGGTTTTTGGGAGATCATACTTGGGACAACATTGAACTTTTGAGGTGTTGGTAGAAGGACATGTTATGGTTTATAGGTTTTCTCTCTTCATTATATGGTTCCTTCCTAGAGGTTCATGTTCATATGATTTTGGAGGATGGTGGAAACATATTGTGAGAGAGTATGCAACTATTTGGGTTGCATGTGTGGATCATTGTTATTATTCATGGTACTTCATGTTTTGATAATTTATCACACCTTGATATAGTGTTTATTGGCAGACTTAATATGCTTTGACATTATGGTCCATGCAATGGGAGTTCCTAGATAAGTTTATTCTTCATTGATAGGTTTGATACATGGAGTTTGCGATTGCAGTTTATGGGTTGCATATGTCGTTGGAATGAGTTTATGGCTTGTGATTATGGTTTATGGGTTGCATGCTTGTAAATTACAACAAGAATAATATAAAAAGAAAAGTGATTGATTCGATTATAATGTTTAATAATGAATATTTTCTATAAAAATTTTGTAATTTTTTTTTGAAAATTTATATTTTTCATAAAACGTCCAATGAAATACATTTAAATGATCAAACTATCACAAAATATATATGATAGGTAGGGGTGGCCATCAAATTCTAGATTTCTGTGAAGCTTCAAACAAAGTGTAAAAAGTGAGTGGTGATCCTCCATCATATGAGATATAGCATGACAATTTTTCTGTGGGATAATTATGAGCTAAATTGGAGAGTATAGTGTTTACAACTATGAGTGGAGGTTCTTTACTTGGATTGGCTATACACATAAATATATCAATAGGTGGTAGTTCCTCCACAAAATTGTACATGTACATATCATATTGACAATACTCTTAGATTCCATATTCTTGAAACCATAAGTAGAAATAAAATGGATTAAAATATTTAATATAAATGTATCTAAGAATTCTTTAATGCAAGTTTAACTATCATAGATTAAATGTTATACTTGTTATCTCCAAAATTGCACCCTTGCTAAGTTGTAGAACTTAGCATTTTGGAGAAGCATGGGAACATTCTTATGCTTATGGGTTTCCTAAACTTGGAATGGATCTCCAAATAAGGTTCGTTCCTAAGGTGCTCACCTAATCTACTTCTTGTTGGGAAAATGGTAAGGAGGAAACATGAAATGAAACTAAAATCCTATGGTGATGCAACTAAATGTTATCTAAAACTTGTAAAGCTGCTTATACACAGTTTCAATCAACAACAAGCTTAACATGCACAACTAAAATACTTATATGCTTTGCATAAATATTTTATAAGGACCTAATGCATACAATCCTAGAAGGAAAAAGTGCTTCTCACAACTTGAATCAATTGCATCTAACACAATTTATAGTTCCTACAAATACATATACTTTATGCAAAAAGGTGCTACTAATGAGACACAAAGACAAGGAATGAGGAAAATTCACAAGTAATTGTATCAATCACTCAATTGAACACAATAGAACAAAATATTAAGAAGGAAAAATTACTTATCTTCATTGATCTCCAAGGTGTAAATTACTATACAAGTCTATAAAAGAGTTACAATACTACATCTTGCTAAAAGAAAACTCCAAAATGAGTTACAATACTACTGGAGAAAGAAAGAACTAACTTCAAAACTGATGTTTGAAGTTACTTATACTTTTTTGAAGCTTGCTCCACACATATACTTCTAGAAGCTTCTTGGTCATGTATAACCAAAAAACCCTAAAAATAGCCCCCAAAACCCCTCAAAAATGACTCCAAAGTGAAGAAAAGTCAAGCCTTGTCGGGTTTCCCATCATAAAAGCATGAGAAACTTCCCCCTGATGCTCTCATTCACTCCAAAAACCCAATAAAAAAATCCACATATTTTCCACATGTTTGGCATGAGTCATCATTATTCAACCATATCTCCAAGGGTGATCCCACAATAGTGGTTTACAATTTTTGGCCAAACTGGACACTGGAATTTTTATTTTTAACTAAATCTTCACATTCAGACACTTATAGCGGCTAAACCGTGAGGAATTTGGAGATGATGCAAACTAGAGTCTCATCACATTTTTTCTGTAGATTCTAAAAATATTTTTTTCAAAATTTTTGGAATCAAATTGCACTTCTTTTTCCATCTCCCACAAAAACTGGTTTTTTTCAAAAAACAACATTTTAAAAAAGTGATGCACACTGTATAACACATAAATTCTTTTCCATGAAGGATAAAATTATAATTCTTTCGAATTTAGATTTGCAACTCCGGTATCTAGTGCTTGCACTTGGTTAGATAGTTTTTTATTGAATATTTTTTCTTTAATCAAGTTTCGAAGTCAAACCAATGACAATTCAGACATAGTGCGACCGTATAACGCGTAACTTTTTTTGTTTATATCGAAATTCAATTGTTTTTTTGTTGGATCAAGGACTTCAATATCTACTCATATTTTCAATTTTTTTTTTGATAATCTACTATTTTTCCACATGTGCAGAATAGAGATCTTCATTTTTGATGAAAAACCTATGTTTAATAAAACTAAAAAACAAATACATAATAAAACCAAAACATATTAAAATTATATTCATTGGATAGCTCGTTTTGAGGACTACTTGACTCCAATTGGGTTTGTGAAGATTCCCCAATTTTCATCCTCAACCTGAGCATCAAAGCGTAAAAAATTAGGTTTTTTGTGTGAACAAAGTCAAAAATTAGGGAAAAGGGGGTTCGCTAGAACCAGGGGGGTTCTAGCGAACCAGGGTTCATTCGAACCCCCTCAATATGCATTTTCCTTTTTGTTTTTTGGGCAAAAAATGTGGGCCCCGTGATTGATGGGTTCGGTCGAACCCTAGTTTGGTCGAACCCCTTTATGGCTCGGTCGAACTTGTAGGTTCATTCGAACCCCTAAAACCAATTTTTTTGCCATGGGGCCATTTTTTCTCAGTTTTCCTTCCTCCATCAAATTGTAAACCACTATTGTGGATTCACCCCCAAACTATTTTGACTCATACCTTTGGTGTGTACAACACACCTCTATCTTTCACATTCAAAACATTAAATAAAGATATTTATAATTTTATCACTTTAATAATATTTTTACATTTCATCAATTTTGGATTTGAGCAACACTTAACTAAGTAATTTGTAGCAATCACTTAGTCAAATGTTTTACATCTTCAAGTGAATGCAAAAGAAAACACATGTTAATCAAACCATGAGGGAAGTCAAAAGAAAAAATTTCTAAGTCCTAAAGGACTCCTAAGCTCGACATATATAAGGAGACATACATGAATGCACTAGGAAGTGAACTAAGCATGAGGTATTAGTTTGTATTTGCAAAAGTTAAAATGTAAGCACGGGCTATTAGTTTGCATTTGCAAAAATTAAAATGAAAGAAAAAAATGCCTTAAGCTTTGTTGGCATAAGCTTAGGGAAGAAACCCTAGCAAACAAAACTCGGCCAAAGAAAAATAATGCATTTCATTTTAGCCTTCAAGCTTTTTGGAAGCTCTCTTTGGCTGTTGACATAGGGTTTATTCATGAATTCTCTAGGAATTTCATGGAAATCATCTTGGAATTTTGAAGCTTTTTCCAATGAAAATATAACACTATCAACCTAGGTAAACTCTTCATTTGCTAAAGCCTCACATTTTTATTTTATTTTTGTGAATAAAAGCTCATTTCAAGCTTAGTAAATACAAAAAATAGTGAACATTTTATTTTCGTGTATCATTTTGTGGTATTTCTCTTGGCATTTTTGCATTACAATGCCACGGCTATGTATTTTTGTAGAAAATATAGAAGAATCTCTTATCCTTCATGGTCATAACCTTATCTATCTATATGTGTTTAGGTTTTTTGCTTAATTGTGGCTAAGTTTTGACCTTGGAAATACTTGCAATATTTTCACTGTCATTGATGGAAACGTTGATTTTCTATATTCTCATGCTAAAGCTTGAGGGTTTGGATCTTCACACCTGAGGTTTCAACATTGAAACCTTACTCATATTTCAAACCACTAAGGATTTCAAGATGAATTACTCTATTTTAGTGTTTTTCAAACACCATAAGGTTAACATTTCCTGTAGTCATTTCTCTCCTTTGACATGTATTCAGGGTTTATTCACCTTCTATAGGGATTCAAGGGTTTGAATGCGAAACCATAGCTTCGGATGTGGATTCCTCCTTCTCTGGCCAAGGGTTTCATTATTTGCAAATGTTATGAGTTTCACATTTTCTGCAAGTATAAACACTATAAAAAGATAAAAACATTCAAAGGTTCTTATTGCACTTATAGAGGATCTCTCATTTTCTTAGCTCACTGTCATAAAGGTTGTTGTCTAACTGGTATCACGGATATCCTCTAAAACCCTAATTATGAATGTGCTTTTTTTTGACGATCCTTCCCTTTGGCTCGACCACTGCTCATATATATCATATTCGGGTATGTGCAGGATCATGGTGCGCCAAAAAGTGGCAATATTATGGGGGTATGTGGCTGACTTTTTTTTCACCCAAAATTAATGAAACGAAAAGGGGTTTTAGAGGAGATTCTTCAGCTTTCCAAAAATATAAATTATGATTTAATTTGAATTTAATAAATAATTATTATTCATTTTCTATTAGAATTACGACTAAAGTCCTGATCGATAGGCTGATTGAAAAACATCTATAACTTTCAATGGTATCATATTTTTTGAATCCAAACATGCACATTCTATGCTTCACATACTATAGGATTAAAAAAAGAAAAAATTAAATTTCATGAAGTTTTGACCAAGTTAAGGTGGTCAATAGACAAGTTTTATATTTTCTAAAAGTTGTAATAAAAATTCATAATTAATTATTTACTTAAAAAAAATTACAAAAAATATATCATCATCAGACATGAGTCCTCTACTTATATATAAAAATCTTACAAAAATATTATCATTTTATTATGGTTAGGGTGGTTAGACAGGACACCTTATTTTTTCCCTGAAATTTAAGTACTCATTGAAATTTCAAATTTTCACCAAATAGATTTTATTTATTTTTAAATAAACCTAGTATTTTAGAAACTACATTCAATTTTCTACAAATTCTATTGTTACATATTTTTGAAATAATATAGATAACTTATTCAAATATTTACACCAAGTTTCCTAACACTGATTTTTCTGAATTTTTTGCCACTTAAGGCCTTGTTTTTTGCACAATGATCCTGCACATACCCATTCCCTAGGGTCTTTATCTTGTAATAGTCTGAGTACTTAGGATTTCATACTAACCCTCTTAGCATGTTCCCTTCGAACCCTCTGTCATATGACACTATTATTTTATGAATTTTATGCAAGCCCTCTCACATGCTTTATCTTTCAATAAGAAGATTTCCCCCTTGATCTTATGAATATTTTCCTCTACCCCTTTGGATTCATAACAAAAATATCTCTACTTTAATTGCAAACACCTATTCTTGTGGCCACCACCCATAATGTTTGTTACCTCAACAATAGATTCAACCAATCATATGATATGCTTTCTTGCTCTAATTTAGGGTATGTGAGGTTCTCCACCAACATTTTCTATTAGAAACCTCACTTCTAGTTTACCTGTACCTGTTAACATGATTGTACTTTATTACAGTAACTATCCCAGAAAAAATTGTCATCCTTAAATCACTTCATAGAATTGATTATAGAATGAAGATACATGTTTCCATGATTAGATACAACTACTTTAAATTATTTCCATGCCATTGATGCATTGTTTCTTGATTTACTTTAACTCGTCATTTGCATAGTGACTTCCAACAACACTGCAAGTTGATGTTGTGTGTGAGTAAGCTTCTTTGTTGTTGCATAGTTTCTTTGATTATTTGTGTAGCTTACATTCCTAATATAACACCTCAATATCATTCCTGGTTCGGGAATATTGAGGTTTATGAACTTTTTTTTTGCAAACAAAAATTCAACACCTAAGTACTACTATCCTTTATTGTCACTATTAACCTAGGCATTCAAACATTGCTTCACTATAGAGTATTAGCACATACATATTCATGCCATGTGCACTATCCTTCTATTGACTATGAACTGCAAGCATCTAAGATTGTTATGCATTTGACTATTGCTACTACGGATTTGGTAATATATCTCTGTCTTGAGGAGCTGACACTCTTTTCATGCATTCCTCTTTGTTCTTATTGTATACAATTGTATAGAGAAAGAGCATGAGCGTGTTTTCCTTTTAAAACATCTTTACATAAAGGCTTTATCTCATGTTCGTTCTTCTTTTATTATGTTCCAATTGAGCAATTATGATGTCATTTATGATAGTGAGGGAAACTCACTATCATAGGTGATGAGATATTTGATCTAAATTGATAAATGTGATTCTTTTGCATTCGCATCCCTCTTCAAAACAAAGGAAAGCATGCTGGGCTCAACCCTCATGGAAGCCCATTTTACTCCACATGTTGTGATGTTAATGTGAACATAATTCAAAAAATAAAAATGCACCTATACTTGCACAATGAACAAACATGTTAGATAAAATAAAGCATATGATGGATGTTTATGATAACCTCCTGTTTTCCTAGACATCTATGATATGCAAAATATTTCAATGCTTTATAAGAATAGGCTATATGTTTGTTTATGTTGCATACTTAAAGATTTTAGGTGCTGAGCTCTAACAAACTCTTTCTCACTCATGTAGGAAATCTTGGAGCAATAGGAAAGCAACTTTTGGAGGATGGAAAAACATGAGGGGTTCCAAAAAGATGTAACTACTCAACCTGGAATTTTTCATTCAGGTAATGACGAATCCTATTTCTTTCCATATGCATTTTTTAGTTTTATGTATCTTCAAATGTATAGTTTATTTCTTTTACTGTATTGAAATAGTTAGTCTCACAGCTTGTCTTAAACACTATACACTAATAATTATCAATAAAATATAGTTTTTATGCAAACACCTTTTGCAATCTTTCTCTTGTGTAAATTTTCATAATAAAATGCAATCAATTTGATAATTATTTTTGCATATGAATGGAAAATAGAAAAATTCAATGTGTACATTTTCCTTTACTTTGCAGAAAACAATCACAGCTCCACCTAATTGTGCTGTAGAAAAATGGCCCTTTGACATTTTCATGGTCTTTTATGCCTTTCTCTCATGATGCTTGGTCCATTTTTCTTTGATTTGATGTTGAAATGTAGCTTATGCATTCACATTAGGTCATTAAAATTAAAATTATGGCATCTTGTGAAGGTGTTGTGAAGTGTTGGAAACATTTCTACACTTTTCTAGACTCTATTCATTACAATTCACCTAAAAATCACCTTTTCATCACTTATCAAGTCCTATTTTGAAGTGTTGTAAAGTATTGTAACAAGATTTCACGCTTTTCTAGGCTTAATTTCACTATTTACACCTTTCTTATGCTTTATTTGACCCCTTTATGCACTCATAAGGCTTAATTAAGTGTATTTTTGAATGTAAACCCAACAAACAACATTAAATGCAAGATAATTCTTGACACCCACCTTCAAGTCCAAGGTGGGACCCATT
>VDFB02047230.1:367274322-367370748 GCA_007258455.2 Sequoia sempervirens | reverse complement strand
GAGAGGGAGGGGTGAGGGATGGGGGGAAAAGGGATAAGGGGAGGGGTAGGGGATAGGGGAAGGTAGGGGATAGGGGAAGGGGAAGGGGATAGGGAGGGGAATAGGAGAATAGGATGGGGGGATGGGAGAAATAGGAAAATAGGATGGGGGGATGGGGAGGGGTAAGAAAAATAGGATGGGGGGGATGGGTAGGAAAATAGGATGGGGGGATGGGGAGGGCTAAGAAAAATAGGATGGGGGGATGGGGGGATACATTTGAGATGATGAAATGGAGAAATGAAATGCAATTCTAAATCACGATTTATCATCTTTTGGAACCACTTGGTTTTGCTATAGCATAAGACACAAGATGCTTGGGTATGTTGAACCCAGGCGTAATAGTGTCTAATGCATGGAATAAACACAACAGACAAGAAGGCTATCTCAACACCCCAAAGCCATGAAGGCCTTGTTCGGGTCCGGTATTGAGATAACCACAAGCACAAAAGGATGCCCCAACATAACACAAGACCTCGGGGATCTTGGTGGGTACTATGTGGGACAACCAAGAAGACACAAGAACACTTCAAGAACACTTCAAGATATGCCCCTATGTTGACCAGTCAAAACACACCATAATATGATGGACCATGGCGGCCTTGACAAGTGATGATAGGGAGTTCAAATGATAAACAAAAGCCAAAAACATCAAAAGATCGCAATCAATTTCAAATGTCATTTGCCACGGGATCTAGGGGATAGATGGGATTGATGAGGTCTGTTAGGAAGGATGCATCCTGTTGAGACCAAAGATGATGGATACTAAAAGATCGTTATGACATGCGATGTTCAAAATCGATTGGATCTCATGATACAAATGGATCTCATTTGTGTGAAAAGCCCCGGCTAGATAGGGGCATGGTTGACCACGACACAAGAGAACAAGACATGAGGCCGACACATCCCTAAGGACCCTGGGGCTCGAGGGGCCGATCAAAGATTAGCCTGCCTCACGTGGCGTGAGAGCCCTCTCATGGATTGATGAAAGGTGGATGGTAAACCCCAAGATGGAGACAGTGATGGATGGTAAAAGATAGAGGATAGACAAAAGGAGAAAAGGCGGGTGATAGGCGATAGAAGAGCAAAGTGGACAATGAAGATACGTTAATTAGAACCGGTAGGATCAAATGATACGACCTTGCCCTCACGATGAAAGCGCGAGGAGCAGCGTAGTTCGACAAGACCAAAATAATGGACAAGGATGATGGGTATTGATAGGACAAGTGGATAAAAAGATGGGACCGATATGACAAGATAGGATAGACTTGGTGGATTGGATAGGATGATGATAATCACATAAAGCTCAGGGATGGGATAGTTATCCAAAGCAGTAAAATGACTTGGGAGGATGATATGATAGATAGAGGAGGGATGAAAAGTGATAGGGGATTGGAAAGATGTGCAAGAGAAGCAGGGGTGATGATGATGAGATAAATGGTATTGGGTTGCATGGGGGGGCCTATAGCCAGATACCAATGACAAGGGATTGTGAGATGGGATGAGATGGGATGAGGATAAAGAGGAAAGAATGGATAGAGATATAGGGATGGGGATGGGAGGGATTGTTTGGATAGATAGGAATATAAGGATTGGGAGATGAAAGGGATGCTAGGATAGATGGAGAGATGGAAGGGATGCTAGGGTAGATGGGGAGATGGAAGGGATGCTATGATAGATGGATAGGATTGGGAGATGAAAGGGATGCTAGGATAGAGGGATATGAAGACAAGGATGGGCAGATGGAAGGGATGCTGTTATGATAGATGATTTCTCCAAGGACTATGTCACAAAGGAAGCAGATGCCCCCACTCTAGATATGTCATATATGATGAGGCATGAGGGTCGTAAGACGAGTGGATGATAAGATAAAGGAGATAACTGAAGGAGGACAGGATGGGTGACCAAGGAATATGATAGAGTATGGATGAAGGGAATGTATACCAATAGGTGTCCAAAGCATGCATAGATAGGTGCCCCAATGTTGATCAAGATCACAAGAAGGATGGAGGGAATGGGAGATAAATGGGATATGATGGTAGGATGCAGAAAATAGGAGGGATGGGGGGATTTATGACGGATAATAGGAAGATGGGTGCATAGCTGGAAGCATAGCGGATGGAGGGAATGCATATCAGGAAGTTGCCCCCAAGTGCAGATGGGGATTTACACATGACGCCTGTTTTCCAGGTTTTCATCATGGTACTTATCCAAGGCGCTTGTTTGCCAAGTTTTCACCATTGGACGAATTATTTCTCTTTACTTTTTCTTTCTTTTTCTTTTTTTGGATTTTTGAATTTTTTGACTGTTTTAGGGGATGAAAATGGGTAAGGATAGGGATGTTGATAAGGGGATTTAGAAGACAAGCGATAAGGATATGGATGAAGGACTCAAGCATCAAGTTCCATACTAGGTAGTAAGAGCCCATGTTCAAACCGACTATTGGATGTTGGTACAACCTTATGCAAGAGGATGAATTAGGGGGATTTGAGAGGGGAGATACATGGGATAATGGATGGGATGCTGCGAAGGGTATGGATGGAATGATGGGGTGGATATATGATGGGGAGATGCGTTCAAGACCAACATTGGCACATGTGGTGGTGGATGTGGAAAAATAAGAGGATTAAGGGATGGAGAATGTGGGGATAATGGAGGAGATGGAATGGTGAATTTCGGGACATAGGGACCCAAGACAGACGTAGGAGATGAAAGGGGTGTATGATTAGCTTGTGGATTAGTGACTTTGGATGTTCTTACTGATTTTTCATGTGATGGCATTGCATCTTTTTTCTTTGGGATCCACATGGTTTTGATCTTTGCTTTGGTGGGCCTTTGTGGCCTACAGATTTTATTTAGATTTAGATTTTTCTTCTCTTCACCATGTATTTTAGAGGGGACATGGGGAGCCATAAATTCATGTGGATGCTTAGATTTATGCATTTTTCCTTTAACAACCAAAGTGCTTTTAGTAGCAATGGGATGGGTGTGAATGGATGGATGATGTGGAGGACACATGAATGGAGGGATGGAGGTAGGATTTTTAGGATGATATGTGGATGGATGATGTACAGGTACGTGCCTTTGTTGATCCTGATTAGGGAACATGAGAGTGGGATAGTTATGATGGGCGACATGGATAGGTGATGGATGGATGAAAGGATGGATAGGATGAGAGGGAGGAGGTGATTTTGGGATATAAGGGCCCAAAATAGACTTAGGACTTGGAGGATATGGGATGGGGGATGAGGGGACATAAGGACCCAATATGGATGGAGCGGATGAAGGAGGAAGATGGACAGTTGTTTTGAGGTGATATGATAGAGGAGGAGGGATGGCGACATATGATCTGGTAGGGCGATGAGAAGAGCAGACATGTATTTTGGAAAAGGCTCGTTGAGGATGCCTAGAGGTTGTACCAACATTTTTGGATTGTGAGTCGTTAGTAGTACATCCAAGACCTTGCGGATACAAGTGTTCTTTAGCTTGGATGGGCTCTGTAATATCTTGCTCATGAAGGCCTAAACCTTTTCCTTGATAGTTCATTTTCTTGAGCATTCGATCTAGGACAAGATTTTTGTTATTTTGGAAGAATGATGCGAGTTCATTATTAGGTGGAAGAGGAGGGTTGGTGTATATGCTTTGTTTTTCTTCTGCAAGGAGACCACCATGGAGGAATGTGAGGGAGGACGAGGGATATGCAAGTGGTGTGGGGATAGCATTTTTAGGCGATGATGGGGGATCATGAGAAGGAGATGATGGGATAGCAAGATCAGGAGAGGGAGTAGGAGCCATGATAGGATCTGGATTTGTGGTAGTAGGCTCATGCGATGGAGATGGAGATGGAGCAGTGGCAGCTTGAATGACAAGGGGATCATGGGATGGAATTGATGGGGGACTGTGATCTTGAGGTGGACTAGATGGGATGGTAGGATCTTGATTTGGAGAAGGGGATATGCTGGCATGCTTTGGATTAGACCCTTGGCGTGACTCATTATGTGTGGAAGGCATGGTAATGGAGTCTTGTTGGGACTCTTCAAGTGGGGAAGATGGAGGGCTGGAAGATTCATGAGATTCGTTGGAATCAGTTTTGGTGCTACTGGGAGTGGGAAGAGTGGATTGGATTTGGAGTGGATCTAGGAGTAGAGAGTGGATTGGGGTACAGGGTGTGTAGATGGATTCATTAGCTCTCATAGTAGGAGATGTGGGTTCAATGGATTTAGTGGGTTCAATGGTTTCAATGGTTTGATCAGTGCTAGGGGTGGTAATGTCAATAATAGGTGTGGTATGGAGAAGGGTCTCATCACTAGCGACCGTGGATGATGGATCTAGATGGCATGGTTTCATGACTTCAAGATGTGGAGTTGGGGATGGCTTCTTTGTAATGAGTCCTTGGAGAACTTCTGAAATGAGAGACTTGCATATAGTTGGCTTGGCTGAGGTGGTAGAAATGGATGAGGGATTATGGATTGGTGGACTAGGGTTAGATGGAGCAATGGGATTGAATGTAGGACCATGAGTAAATGGAGGATTAGGATTGGATGGAGGACTAGGAGTAGATGGATGAATGGGATTGGATGGAGGACTAGGAGTGGATGGAGGACTAGTATTGGATGGAGGGTTAAGGTAAGGATATTGGAGTGGTGAATTAAGATAGGGGGACATGGATTGTGGATTAGGACAAGAGGATATAGGTGGTGTAGTGGGACAAGGGTATTGGGATGGTGGTTAGGATGAGGAGACATAGATGTAGGATTAAGGTAAAAGGGTGGGGATGTAGGATTAGTATAGGAAGATTGGGAAAGAGGATTATGATGGGGGGCCATGGATAGGGAATTGTAATAGGAATATTGTGATGGAAGATGAGGATAAGAGGATGTGGATGTTGAATAAGAGGATGATGTAGACGAAGGACATGACAAATATGGGGATGAAGAAGATACTGGATATCCATTGTCAAAGGTGGCATAAGGAGCATGATTTGGATTGTGGAAAGTGGATGGAGAAAGCTTACTAGCGATGATAGCATCGAAGGGATCTATGTCATATTCTTCTTGATCGACAAGACTTTCGTTATCGTCGTCCACGTAATTAGGGTTTCCCTTGACCACTATAGATGGAGGGTGAGGGTTCATGCTGATGACAGGATAAAGAGGATGGATAAAATATTTTGGATGGGAATGGATTAAAGCTCAAATCAGGATTTTGGTCAAGCTCAGTATCAGGATTGGACAAAAGCTCAGATTAGGATGATTGGATGGGATTCGGTAGATAGATGATTGGATCGGGTAGATGATTTGATGAATTTGATTAAAGTACTAGATCGGTTTGATTGGATAGGATCAAATGATTAGACGATGTTGATTGGATAATTGTGATTGGATGAACTTGATCAGGATTGGTGTGCTTGGATTGATTAGGGGATCAGAGGAATGGATTTTTTTGATTAGATAGGAAGAAATAAAAGGTACCACTAGATAAAGCTTGAAAAATTAAGCAATTTTGGTTTTTGAACAAAGTTGATTCGATGTACGGTTTGTAAATGGTGGCCCCGGGAAGTTAGGGGCGTGTCCACCCCGCGATGCGAGGCGTGGCCGCCCTGGGATGGTCAAATTCTTGATAGGAGGAAATGGAAGGTACCACTGGATAGAGCTTAAAAAATTAAGCAACTTTGTTTTTTGAACGAAGTTGATTCGACGTACGGTTTGTAAATGACAGCCCCGGGAAGTTAAAGGGGCGTAGTCAACATTCTGTAGTAAAATCAGGGGCATAGACAGCTTTCTGCAGTAAATCAGGGGCGCTACCGCCTTTCTGCAGTAAGTCAGGGGCACTACCGCCTTTCTGCGTAGGGCGCTACCGCATTTTTGCATAGGGTGTTACCACTTTTCTGCGTAGGGCGCTGCCGCGTTTCTGTGCAGGGCGTTACCGCTTTCCTGCGCTGGGCGCTACCGCGTTTCTGCGCAGGGCGCTACCGCTTTTCTGCGCAGGGCGCTGCCGCTTTTCTGCGCAGGGCGCTACCGTGTTTATGCGGAGACAAAGCTTAGTTTTTGATGGCAAAGGCTATGGCAAGGACACAAAATGATGAAACAAGTCAAAAGTATCAAAAGTTGATAGAATTTCCACAAGAAAACACCTCAAGCAAGCACAATCCTATGATTAATATTACGGGTATGGTAAGGCAAAGTCTTAATCTAGGATGCACAAGGCTTCTAGGGAGTCCTCGATATACTCTCGGTACGTGAGGCACAACCGTGAACACCAATCCGTCACAAGCGTGAGTCGGGAACCCCAACGAGATACTGAAAGGCTCGGACCAACTCTTCACGTCTATCTAGGTATCACCCTAGCTTCGACGCTCCACCAATTACGATGCAACTGGATTGGGGTACAACTTTCATTTTCCCCCCTTTATATACCCCACCGGTACACGTGGTTGGAATAGATCCCTTGGGGGTGATGGAGAATCCCAAGCAAGATCACTAAAGACACTAGCGTTTCCAACTACTCCCGGGCTCTGCAGGGGTCCTCAAAGGGAAAGTGAAAACAAATCAATGCCCCCTCGGGTAACACAAAAATAAACAACCACAGCAAACAATGAGATTTAATTCCCCTAATTAGACTATGTTTGAGAGCAGCAAAGAAAATTTTTGAAAGTCTGATTATGTAGATGACCCTGCAAACAAATGTTAGTTGTCCTCTTTTTTGTCTTTGGTCAAATTTCACCACAATATGCTGCAAAATGTTAGCGAAAAATAGCAATATCCTTGCCACCACAATGTCAGATAGTTATTACGTAAAAACTGCAAAAAACTAGAACCAAAAGCAGTAAGCGCCTATTTTATATGCAGTGTTGTTTGGAGGGTATGGAGTACTTACGTGAAGAAGCGTGCAGTGAATTGTGAAAGCTAGCAGTTCTATGAAGAAGCGTTGTATAATTCAGATGCAATGAAATTGCAGCGCCTATGAAGGCGTTGCAGCAGTTCTATGAAGGCGATACCCGCGCCACATGAAAGCTTATTTATGCAGTTACGTAGAAGGGCATTCTTTGCAGTTACTGTGAAAGTATTTGTCATTAGTTGTGAAGGAGCAGCGCAGTCCACGGGGCTACCGACTTTCTGTGAGCTTTTCCTACAAAATTATTAACTCAAAGAAACATTAAATGCAAGACCCATGTGTGGGTCCCACCGGGCATGTCAGAAATGTGATACCTTGATATCTATCCTACTCTAAATGTGCAAACTAACTAAGAATATGAATGACAAACTATCAAGGACACCTCAAGATTAGCCAAAAGAGAGATAGAATAAGAAAGGAAATGGATAAACAAAATAGAAACAATATCACCTTCCTTGCTGTTGATTTCTCCTTGATTGGCCCTTGATTGGAATGGATTGTGTGCTCCTTAGATGATGGATTGAGTGACTAAGATGCAAGATTCTATATGCAAGATGATTAACAAAGATGGTTGAATGATTGAAAAGGCTTGAGGATTCAAATGGACAGCATGTAGTTATCAAAATGCAAAGTGTTTGAGAAGGCAAATTGGCAGCATGTAGTTGCTCCAAATGAAAAAGTGTTTTAAAATGCCCTTGAGGAGGGGGTATTTATAGGAGAATTTGAATTCTCTAGAGAATTCAATGGTCAAGATTGATCCAACAAGGCCAAGATGAAGGGCTATGGTGGGTTGAGAACCCACAAGCCCTCACATCTTGACATGTGGAGGGTGAAGTGGACAAGGGGATATGAGATGGAGTGAGGTGTCAAGAAGGTACATGAGGTGGAAAGGACATGCACCTTGGGGAGTGAAGAGATTTCCACAAAAAGGGATTCCTTGTCCCCAAGTGGGAGTGAAAGGGACATTTGAGAATTTTGGAATTCCTCAAAAATCTACATGGGAAAAGGAAAGGTGGTTGGGGATATAAATGTGAATTAAAAATTCACATTCCTAGGAGGATCTAGAGGATAAAAGGTGGGCTCCAAAAAGGTGGGATTTGGTCACATGTGGAGATTGTGACAAGTCCAAGGTTCTAGAAGCCTTGGAAGGATGGAATGTGAATTAAAAATTCACATATAAAAGAGGGGAATCTAGGAAGAATAAAAAGGAATTAAAAATTCCTTGGAGAATGATTAGGCTTAATTAATCAGTAATTAGAGGATAATTAGGGGCTAATTAGGATTAAAAGCCAACTTGCAAAAGTTGGAGGATGTGATACATCCTAATCAAGGATCAGGCATGTGCACATCCTTAATGAAGAGATTAGGAAATGGATTAGGATTAGATGAAAATGACATGTGAGGAATTAAATAAATGTAATATTTATTTAATTTATTTTATGAAAGGAGGATTAAAAGAGGGTAAGGTATTTAATTATTAATTAAATACCTTAGGGATTTGGCAGAATTAAAGATAATAATTAAATAATAGTAATATTACTTAATTACTCGGATAAGAGGATGTTTAGATGAAAAGTGATAAATTTGGATAAATTAAGTGTCCAAATTTGGATGTCTACAAATAGTATATATAGGTTATATTAATATTATTATAGAATATAAAAATAAAATTATTATAATTAACAATTGATATATTTTTATATAGAACAAATTAAATTAATATATAAAAAATATAATAGTTTAATTGATTTTTGGCTCCAAGATTAGGAAAAAGAAAGAGAGATAGAGGGGGAGATAATTTTATATAGAGGTATATATACTAGCACTTGCATCTAAAGGAGGTTCAAGGATTATGTTGATAGAAAACTATATGTATGTTAATATGTTAGAGAGTATGTGTTTGTGCATGGATGTGTTGCAAATTCTAGTTACATGTGGCTAGATTAAACAACTAATAATAAGTGCTAAATAATGGAATGAAATAAATTTAAATAAATATAGATTTTTTCTTGAAAGAAATTAAGTATTATTTGATTATGAAATATTTGCATACAAATTTAAAATATAAAACAATGAAAATGAAAAAAAGAAGTTGTCATCAAATTGATAAAAAAATATTGCAAATGAAAATAAAATGTTCCCACCTAGTTGTCCAATCAACATTTATCTAGCTTTTATGTGATAAGTGAGATTTTGGAGGCTTTTATATGATATTTTAGAGGATTTTAATATTAAATGAGAGTTGGTTTACCATTTAAAAATGACAACTAAAACTTGTTTTATGATGACTCAATAGTGATTTGGAGGCATGAGACTTGTTTTAGGCTCAAATCTCACACTATATGTAGCCTATCGGCTAATAAAGAGAGAAACTAAAAAGATAAAGAATGAGAGAAATAGACAAATTTAGATAGATATATCGAGAGAGAGAGAGAGAGAGAGATGTTAAACATGCACAAGACAACTAAGAGGGGGGGTGAATCAGTTGTCACAAAATTCAAACTGAAAACTTCACCACTTATTAATTCCACAACCACACTATTCTGTTATTAATTAAGAGCATGAAACACAAATAATAGAAAGTAAATCAACACAATGAACACCATACTTTTAAGTGGAAAATCTAATAAGGGAAAAACCACAGTGAGGTTTAACTCACAATATAAAAAATTATAGAACTAAATACAAAGGCTGACTACCCAAAAGAGGATGCATTGTCCAAGTACAAAGGTTCATTGCCTACAGAAAGGACTCATTGTCCAGTAGGGAGGTTCACTACCTACAAATACAAGAAAGAACAAAAAATCCACCACAACAATTAACCCACATCTGTATCTTGAATAAGGATTGCATAAACCTTTAGATCACTTCCTTTAGCTGGAATCTAACACAATGAAGAACTACTGTCACAACTCACTCACACACACACACTTTTTCTCTTATGATTTGTGGCTCACTTTCATTACTTTGCATCACACTGTCATACAAATCTTCACAATTCAACTTGCTTTTATACCATCCTTAACCTTAGAAACTTTCTCCAAGGTCGGCCAAAAATACCTTATTTCATAAATTCAAATTAGGTTAGAAACTCAACATTCCCACAACGGAAAGGAATGAGAGTGGACCAATAAAAACATTTTTTGTGATAAAAAATAATATCTCAAATCAACCACATGTTTCATCAATTAAATATTATTCTTTGAATGAAGTGTAAACACCAAGTTAGCCAAACCTAATGAAAATACAAAAGAAAAATGATGCACATGCTTCCCAACATGAAGATGACATGCGAACACCACAACACACTTCATTATTTATGAGAATACATCCCAGAATCTTCTAGATACATCCAGAACAAATGCAACATCCAGTCTACTTCAAACACTGAAACCTTTCACAAGTCCATTCACACTGTACAAACTCACACTGAAACATGACTTCCAGATCACCAAATTTTAGACCTCTTTGCTAAAGCATAGAAAATACCTTCACAAGACATATATATCCTAGATCCACAAGATCTAAAATGGAACAGAGGACAACTGTAGAGAAAAAATATTTCTCCCAATCCACAGAAGACCAACTCTGTCATAACAGTTCATCTACCGGTAAATGTAACTTTCACGTGCCATCAAACCATAAGCTAAAACTCAGGACATATCACCAAAAGATCACCATTATCAAACCTTTAGATCTGCACAGGCATAGGATCAACACAAAAGAAATGCAGAGCACATACCAACTCACATTCTGAACACTTTCATTATTATGACTTCTCTTGTTTATTAATTTTCTCAAAAGCACTTGGAAACTCATCAAACCAACACATCTGTAACACCATAAAGATAGCTCCATGTACTCACAACATCTCAACAACATTTCAGCTATACATGTACAATCTACAACATACTAAACTATGTTGACATCAATGATAACATTAATGAAAACACCACCAAAACTTGCTCATACTTGCAACAATCTCCCCCTTTGTCATTGATGGCAACACATGATGTGAAAAACCATCAAAGACAAAAATTTACACAACATCCTAGGAGAACAACTTCTCTTCCTCTACAACAATTTTTCACATGACTTTCTCTCCCCCTTTAACATCAATGGAAAAGATCAACAACTTTGATTACTCCTCCTTAGGAGTACACTCATACTACAACACTCAAAACTTTTTCTACTCCCCCTATAGAGTAGACCCATTTATTAGTCTAGATAAATAAGGAATCTGTGAATTCACTGGATTTATGCACCCTCATGTGCACCTAGTTCAGAGGGCCAATGACTTCCAACCTCTCCCTAAGATTCTCAAAAGTATCTTTCAAAAGAGCCAAGTAGTAAATTTGTTTGTAATTTGTTCCTTTGTTGTCACATACTCCAATTTGACTTCATTCTCCAACACTTTTTCTCTCAGGAAATGATACTTGATAGATATGTGTTTTGTTCTTGAATGCATGACTGGGTTCTTTGAATTTTTTATTGCACTTATGCTACAAAAAATAGAAATAGGCTTATCACATATCACTCCAATGTCTTTCAGAGTTTGTTTCATCCACAAAACCTGTGTGCAACAAGATTTTGTAACAATATATTTTTCCTCTATAGTGGATAAAGAAACTGAGTCTTTCTTTTTACTCAACCATGAAACTAATCTTCTACCAAGAAAGAAAGCACCACCGCTAGTACTCTTCTGATCATCTACACATCCGACCCAATCAGCATCTGTATAAGCACTCAAGGCGAAATCATCACTCTTAGGATACCATAATCCATAGTCTGGTGTACCTTTAAGATATTGAAATAGCCTCTTTATAGCTATAACATGTGCTTCTCTAGGATCTGCTTGAAATCTGACAACTAAACATACTGCATGCATAATATCTAGTCTAGTAGTAGTAAGAAACAATAGTCTACCAATCATAGATTTGTATTTTCTCTGATCAGTCTTAGTAGATTCATCATCTTTTCTTAGTTTACACTTGGTTACTATAGGTGTACAAACTAGTTTGGAATCATCCATCCAAAAATTCTTCAACAATTATTTTACATACTCAGATTGTGAAATGAGTATCCCTTTATCAATTTGATTCACTTGTAGTGCAAGGAATAAATTCAATTCACTAATCATAGAAATCTCAAATTCTTTTTGCATCTCTTCAACAAACTTTTTACACATGCCTTCATTTCTATAAAAAATGATATCATCAACATATACAACTAGTATCAACATTTTATTACCTTGCACTTTGAAGTAAAGATTACTATCAATAGAAGCTTTGTTGAATCCTTGCTTTGTCAGGTATCTATCCAATCTTGCAAACCAAGCTCTGGGAGCTTGCTTCAACCCATACAATGCTTTCTTCAACTTACAAACCATATCCAGTTTGTGAGATAACTAAAACCCTGCAGGTTGTTCCATGTACACTTTTTCCTCCAATTCACCTTTTATAAATGTTGAATTAACATCCATCTGATATACTTTGAAGTCCTTATGGGCAGAAAATTCCAAAAACATCGTAATAGCTTCCATTTTGGCCACATGGGAAAATGTCTCTTCAAAATCTGTACTTCCACTTGTGAATATCCTTTTCCTACCAGTCTTGATTTTTTCCTTACAACTTCTCCACTTTCATTTAGCTTATTCTGGAACACCCATTTCGAGCCAATCACATTTTTTTTCACAGGCCTAAGGACTAGTTCCTGTGTTTGATTCTTTTCTATCTATCACAACTCTTCTTTCATAGCTTTCATCCAACTCTCATATTCACAAGCTTCACTTACAGATTTGGGTTCAATTTTAGAAAGTAGACACAAATTTACCTTAGTTGCAACTCTGGTTCTTGTCTTCACACCTTCACTTTTATCTCCAATTATCTATTCCTCTAGATGACTCTTTTGTACATACTTGTGCATGTTTTTCACACACGCCCCGTTTGGATCGGGGACCCTCTCTTCTTGTGGCCTTGTTGGGTCATTTTGTGTCATTGCCTCATTTTGTGTGCTCCTAATTTTGACATCTAAAATGGTCAATGAGCCTCATACTATCATTTCAAGTTGACCATGTTTCACCCCGCAAATTTTCTATGTACTTCGGGTCCTCTAGGTCCACCCTATTGGATTTCCTTGGCCGAATTTCCTTGCTTGCTCGATTCTCTTTTTCCTTCATTTTTGAATTTGGGGACAAGTTTCCTATGGATTTGGGATGTTTTTGTTGTGCCTAAGTGAACTACAAAGGTTTCGTTAAGTTTTAGGAAGTTATGAAAATTTCATTTCGGGACTTGGCCCCTCTATGGCCATTTTGAACATCCGCCAGCACCCAAACATCCACCATTTTTACATCCAAAATTAATCTCAAATGTGCCTCAACAACAAACTGGTAACACACAACCTCTCTTGGATTGTAGTTTGCATGCAACATTGAATTCAAATCTACAGTCAAACATGTCTGATTTTCATCCCACATAGTAGTTGGAACAACCTTGTGATAACACTTTTGTCTCACACAATGAGACACAGGCTATGCAATAGGAGTTGGGTGAGCATTTTTTCACTGCCCAACACATCTCAAAACCTAGTGCAACCTTCCATAGTAAATTAAAATCACACACATACCTTTGAGGGACCCACCCCTACCTCCTCCATGTGGTTTGCTAAAGCTCAAAGGCCTCCCTCTAATTGTGTTTTGCAACATTTCCCTATAGGCAACAACACATTCTCATCCCATAAGGCTCTTTCCTTATATTGTGCCCTATTTCTTCTCAAGTGCCACCAAATCTATTGTTGCAAACATGCTCTTTACCTACCTACACCAATTTCCTTGATATCTCACCATTGCATAAGGTTTATGTGCCAACACACGAGGATCGCATGAGGTGCATTCTTAGTTTCCTATGGGAAATTAAAATCCCATACAATGTAGTAATAATCCCACATATTTCTTAATGAACTTGCCCCTGAATCATTGAATATGCAACCATTGTTAAATTCATATTTCAAACATACTATCAACAAATTACTTTCCCTTGTGGCCAACATGTCAAATGAGGGACATGGTGAATAAGAGTGTGGATGGGAATGTCAGAAATGATACCATGCATGCATCAAATTTTGTTGATTATGAAGTAAAAACTCAAAAAATTGTGGTTGATACACAACCTCTAAACAATTATTTCCAATTGTACCCATTGCAGAGAAATAATGTTGGACGTAATTTGTAGGAAGTAGTTCCTCAAGTGTGGAGCTTTCCCTGGGAGTAATGACCTTCGAAAAAAATTGATGAATATATTACCAATTTTTTATTTCTAATTAGTTAAGGTAGCCACATTCAAAGAAGCGTGTAATGATGCTAATCACAAGAAATGGTTGGATGTAATGCAAGAGGAAATGGATCCATTGATGGTAAATCATGCTTGGGAGTTAGTGAATTTTCCACCCAATTGAAGATAATTGAATACTTGATGGGTGTATAGATTGAAAGAGGAAGGAGTTAGAAACAGTACCAGGCAAGATTGGTAGTCAAGGGTTATGATTAGCAAAATAATATTGACTTAAATGAGATCTTTTCATCAATTGTGAAGATGACCACCATTAGAGAAATTTTGGGATTTGCAACAATGTATGATCTTGAGTTGGAACAAATTGATATGAAGACTACGTTTATTCATGTTGATATAGAAGAGAAATTGTATATGCATCAATCTAAAGGTTTTGAGAAATAAGGTAAATAATATGTGTATTGTAGGCTGAGGATAAGTATGTATGGGGTCAAGTAAGCCCCATGGTAGTGGTATCTTAAGTTTGATTCTTTTATGGCTAACAAAGTTGTTAAAGGAATAAATATGGTAGACACCACCCCAAATTCAAAAATTTCAAACTTCTTATCTCTTGATTGCTTCTTTGTATGATACTTTTCTCGTAACCTCTTGAATCGATACAAATAGAATTGATGGTGTGCCTCTTACCATCCACATCATTTGATCATTCCACCAACTTCTTACTAAACCTCCTATTGCAAGAAACTCTACTAGACTATATGAATATGCTTGAATAGTGACAAAAATATGAAGAGAAGAAATCATGGCCTTGAAATATATAAAAAAGAAACAAACAACTAATGTGAATTGATCAGTCAAAGAATGTTAGGATATGGTGTTGTACACCATTGCATAAAATTTTATATTATAATGTTGTAACTAAATAATTATTTAGTTGTGATGCACCTAGGAGGTGTGGTTGATCACACCATGTAATTATTTGGGAAACAATTTATGTTGTATTATACATTGTATTATTATTTAATGTGTGGGAGACATGGGATAATAATTTAATATTTTCCTATTGGAGAAAATATTAAATAAAGTGAAAACTTAATACCTAATATTAAATAAGGGATTAGTGATTTTGTGTTCACATGGTTTTATCTTACCACTTGGTTATATTTGTGTAAGCTTCAATCTATAAAAGAAAGAACATGTTTAGTGGTTAAGGTTGGTTGGGTGAGTGGGTTGTCATTGTTGAGTCTATCTGAGGAGTGCATATGTGAAGCATGGCATGATATGTTTCAATTCATTCTTGGAAACATAAGGATGCATTGAAGATGCTTGATGATTTAGAGGTATTCATTGCAACTCTTTTATTGCTTTATTGTTGAATAATAAGGTGGAGTATGGATGCTTTTCCAAAGCTTTGGTTTTCCCTCTTGAGGGTTTTCCTAGGGTATATCATGTGTTATCTTGTGGATTTTCTATTTGATCTATGCATTATGGTTACTTACATGCATGTTTATCTCTCATAAGGTTATGTATAAAATGGATTGAGATTATGCACCATCATGATGCTTTATTTCCTAACAAGTGGTATCAGAGTTATAATGGTTGATGGGAAGTGTGAGATTCCATGTTTTTGGTTATAACCCTTGTCTAAGTAGATTTGTGAAAAGTTGAATCCATGGAAATTCTTGTTAGATCTGAGGAATTACAAGGTATGAAACACACATGTTGCAGGTGTTTTTTTTGCATATTTTGACTTTTGGGTTGTCAAAATTTATTGGGTTTATTACAAATTTGAAGCATGCAAAATATGGGTCAAAAGGGTTTTCTTGGATTGAGTTTTCATATGAGGGTTTTGTAGAGGAAATTTCATGGATGACCTCTTGAGACAAAAAAAACCTCACCATTGGATTGAGGATGGTTGAGAAATGAAAAATGACATTAAATTCAACCTATTTAAAAAAATTAAAAAAAAAAGGAAATTTCTTTTACCTAAAGCCCTAGTCATACGATTGGATTGCAGTTCGGCTCATAAAAAAAAACTGGTCACCTATTGTAGCCCATCCCACCATTTTATTTTAATCATTTGTTTTTATAAAGTTTAAACTTTAAATTATTAAATTTAATATGAAATAGTTGAAAGTTTTATAAGATAAAGTCTTTAATATTTTAAAACTTTAATTAAATATTTTCTAAATCGCCCCCCTCCTTCCACTTTTATTAAAATTTTAATTTTAAAATATTAAAATAAAAAAATCACCACATTTAAGAATCTACTATTTGTAAAATTAAAATGGATTTCATTTTGGAGTGGGGTCCACCAAAGAGTTGCTTATGTAGTGAATTTGGACTTTTTGTTTAAACGAGCATAACTTTCACCTAGAATGCCACATTTTTAACTTCTTATACTCATTGGAAAGGTGGTTCTGAGATCTACATAGTGGTATAGGTTTAGTTCCTTGATTTTTTCATTTTGATTGGTTTTTGTATCTTGAAAGTTAGATGTTCTTGTTTACACAAATTTGAGCATAATTTTTGCATACAGAATCCGATTTTTTTATTTCAAATAGGAATTGTAGAGAATGGATAGTATACTACATATTGGATTAGCCATAATTTTAGTTTGTGGTGCAATATATTTTTGGTACTTGTTTGATCCCTTGCAGGAGCTTGAGATTCAGGGTGTGATTGTGTGAGCATCTGAATGAGTCAAGAGGCAAAATCTTGAGGGAGCACATGTTTTTATTGATATTTATGATGGTATAGTTGATTATCATTTTTTTGCTTCATGGTATAGGTTTATAAGTTTTTTTAGAGTTAGAATTTGATGGTGACATGTACACAAGTTGTCTTCAATTTTGAGGACATGGTTTTCCATAAGTGGAGACTCAAAGTGTCATATGGGTGATAGTTGATTGTAGGTACAACAATGGTTATGGTTATGGTGTCATGGATATGCAGGAAAATTTGATCATTGGCATGACATGATCATGTATGTGGTTTTTTGGTGATGATTTTGTTTGGTACATTAGGAGGTTGTTCTTATCTCCTTGATGCTTATTTGGTTCCTTGACTATGGTTACTCATTTGTGGACATGTTTGGAAAATCAAATATATGGTTGATTTGGTGTTTGAGTCATGATGTCTACAAGATTATCTTCTTTGATATCTTGGTTTCTAGGTTAGTAATGTGATGATGAGTTTGTATATTTCATTGTTTTGAATCTATGAGTTATGTAGGTTTGTGAATTAGCTACCCATTTTCTTGTAGTGGGATGAATTGATGTGGACTATCTGTATCCATGATATTTTTTCAATATTGATGAAAATTTTGTTAGTTGGCCTTGTTCATGGTCATTTATGAATTGGTATGTTGCTTTGAGATGAGAGGATGTATGTTTAGATTACCTCATTAGTCGATTGATGGGTCTTGTAGCATGTGGTTTGAACATGATGTCATGATAGCTTGGTACATTCATTGGTTATACACTTTTTGTGGTAGCTTTTGAAAGTGATGACTTGGTGGTGTAGGATTGGTTTTTGATATTTTGTTGGTGGTTGTATCTTCTTATTTTGGAGATATTGGTTTCACTTGTTCTCTAAATTTTTTGGTATTACAATTGAGTGTGTGTAGACCTATATGATATTCATGGAGGAGATGGTTATCTTCATGTGATTGGAGATGGTTGTTTCTTGGTTTAAAGTGTGATGATATTGTGTCATGGTTTACTCTTGATACCTGTTTATAGTTTTGTCATGATTCATGTTCTCTTGAGACCAAGATATATGAATTATTTTATGTGATCTCCTAGGAGGAGGTGTTTAGGTCATGAATGTCATGATAGGTTCTTGATTCCGTAGTTGGAGCTTTGAGATTAACCTCATGTTGGTTCTCTTGGTATTAAGTATATTGATCATTTTCTTGATTACATCATGATGGTGCTATGTTGCATTAGAGTTTGGAATGTATTAATCGATTACAGGTGCTCATGGATACTTGGACACATAGGTGAGGTTGGAGTTCTCTTGTGACTAGAGACACTTGCTTGAGATAGTTACTCTTTAGAGGTTCAACAAAAATACCAAAGGATCTTTACCTAGATATAGACATGAGTTCATGATGGAACTATAGAGGATATTTTTCTTGGAGTGAGTCATGATGAGTTGGTTATCTTGGAGGAGCATTATCATTCTCCACTCTTGGTCTACTCGATAGTTTATCATCTAATAGGTATTTCCCATCCTATTTTTGATGTGTTTATGTTTTGTGCTTTGATTTCTCATGAGAGTGAGTTGATTCATGTTGTGATTGATTTTAGACACTCATTTGAAGATAGTTAACCATGAGTTTGTGATGCTTTATCTTTCATAGGTATGGACCTTGAGCTACAGATAGTTAGTTTTGGAGGATTCATTTTAAGAGATGTTTGGCATTGTTATCTCCTTGTGTATTTAAGTTTATATTATCATTCATTGATGGGGAGTTTAGGAGATGGTTTATGGGCTGATTTCCCAATTTAGGCATGATTACTTTGAGTTTGATCTTCTTACCTTAGAGAGGCTTACATATATTTTTTCATTCACATGATTCATATGTTTGATCTAAGAGATTGGACATTATTTCGGGTGTTGTTGAGGCTTTTCATTTGGGGTTTTTGGGAGATCATACTTGGGACAACATTGAAATTTTGAGGTGTTGGTAGAAGGACATGTTATGGTTTATAGGTTTTCTCTCTTCATTATATGGTTCCTTCCTAGAGGTTCATGTTCATATGATTTTGGAGGATGGTGGAAACATATTGTGAGAGAGTATGCAACTATTTGGGTTGCATGTGTGGATCATTGTTATTATTCATGGTACTTCATGTTTTGATAATTTATCACACCTTGATATAGTGTTTATTGGCAGACTTAATATGCTTTGACATTATGGTCCATGCAATGGGAGTTCCTAGATAAGTTTATTCTTCATTGATAGGTTTGATACATGGAGTTTGCGATTGCAGTTTATGGGTTGCATATGTCGTTGGAATGAGTTTATGGCTTGTGATTATGGTTTATGGGTTGCATGCTTGTAAATTACAACAAGAATAATATAAAAAGAAAAGTGATTGATTCGATTATAATGTTTAATATAGAATATTTTCTATAAAAAATTTGTAATTTTTTTTTGAAAATTTATATTTTTCATAAAACGTCAAATGAAATACATTTAAATGATCAAACTATCACAAAATATATATGATAGGTAGGGGTGGCCATCAAATTCTAGATTTCTGTGAAGCTTCAAACAAAGTGTAAAAAGTGAGTGGTGATCCTCCATCATATGAGATATAGCATGACAATTTTTCTGTGGGATAATTATGAGCTAAATTGGAGAGTATAGTGTTTACAACTATGAGTGGAGGTTCTTTACTTGGATTGGCTATACAGATAAATATATCAATAGGTGGTAGTTCCTCCACAAAATTGTACATGTACATATCATATTGACAATACTCTTAGATTCCATATTATTGAAACCATAAGTAGAAATAAAATGGATTAAAATCTTTAATATAAATGTATCTAAGAATTATTTAATGCAAGTTTAACTATCATAGATTAAATGTTATACTTGTTATCTCCAAAATTGCACCCTTGCTAAGTTGTAGAACTTAGCATTTTGGAGAAGCATGGGAACATTCTTATGCCTATGGGTTTCCTAAACTTGGAATGGATCTCCAGATAAGGTTGGTTCCTAAGGTGCTCACCTAATCTACTTCTTGTTGGGAAAAGTGTAAGGAGGAAACATGAAATGAAACTAAAATCCTATGGTGATGCAACTAAATGTTATCTAAAACTTGTAAAGCTGCTTATACATAGTTTCAATCAACAACAAGCTTAACATGCACAACTAAAATACTTATATGCTTTGCATAAATATTTTATAAGGACCTAATGCATACAATCCTAGAAGGAAAAAGTGCTTCTCACAACTTGAATCAATTGCATCTAACACAATTTATAGTTCCTACAAATACATATACTTTATGCAAAAAGGTGCTACTAATGAGACACAAAGACAAGGAATGAGGAAAATTCACAAGTAATTGTATCAATCACTCAATTGAACACAATAGAAAAAAATATTAAGAAGGAAAAATTACTTATCTTCATTGATCTTCAAGGTGTAAATTACTATACAAGTCTATAAAAGAGTTACAATACTACATCTTGCTAAAAGAAAACTCCAAAATGAGTTACAATACTACTGGAGAAAGAAAGAACTAACTTCAAAACTGATGTTTGAAGTTACTTCTAATTTTTTGAAGCTTGCCCCACACATATACTTCTAGAAGCTTCTTGGTCATGTATAACCAAAAAACCCTAAAAATAGCCCCCAAAACCCCTCAAAAATGACTCCAAAGTGAAGAAAAGTCAAGCCTTGTCAGGTTTCCCATCATAAAAGCATGAGAAACTTCCCCCTGATGCTCTCATTCACTCCAAAAACCCAATAAAAAAATCCACATATTTTCCACATGTTTGGCATGAGTCATCATTATTCAACCATATCTCCAAGGGTGATCCCACAATAGTGGTTTACAATTTTTGGCCAAACTGGACACTGGAATTTTTATTTTTAACTAAATCTTCACATTCAGACACTTATAGCGGCTAAACCGTGAGGAATTTGGAGATGATGCAAACTAGAGTCTCATCACATTTTTTCTGTAGATTCTAAAAATATTTTTTTCAAAATTTTTGGAATCAAATTGCACTTCTTTTTCCATCTCCCACAAAAACTGGTTTTTTTCAAAAAACAACATTTTAAAAAAGTGATGCACACTGTATAACACATAAATTCTTTTCCATGAAGGATAAAATTATAATTCTTTCGAATTTAGATTTGCAACTCCGGTATCTAGTGCTTGCACTTGGTTAGATAGTTTTTTATTGAATATTTTTTCTTTAATCAAGTTTCGAAGTCAAACCAATGACAATTCAGACATAGTGCGACCGTATAACACGTAACTTTTTTTGTTTATATCGAAATTCAATTGTTTTTTTTTTGTTGGATCAAGGACTTCAATATCTGGTGCACTCATATTTTTCAATTTTTTTTTTGATAATCTACTATTTTTCCACATGTGCAGAATAGAGATCTTCATTTTTGATGAAAAACCTATGTTTAATAAAACTAAAAAAACAAATACATAATAAAACCAAAACATATTAAAATTATATTCATTGGATAGCTCGTTTTGAGGACTACTTGACTCCAATTGGGTTTGTGAAGATTCCCCCATTTTCATCCTCAACCTGAGCATCAAAGCGTAAAAAATTAGGTTTTTTGTGTGAACAAAGTCAAAAATTAGGGAAAAGGGGGTTCGCTAGAACCAGGGGGGTTCTAGCGAACCAGGGTTCATTCGAACCCCCTCAATATGCATTTTCCTTTTTGTTTTTGGGCAAAAAATGTGGGCCCCGTGATTGATGGGTTCGGTCGAACCCTAGTTCGGTCGAACCCCTTTATGGCTCGGTCGAACTTGTAGGTTCATTCGAACCCCTAAAACCAATTTTTTTGCCATGGGGCCATTTTTTCTCAGATTTCCTTCCTCCATCAAATTGTAAACCACTATTGTGGATTCACCCCCAAACTATTTTGACTCATACCTTTGGTGTGTACAACACACCTCTATCTTTCACATTCAAAACATTAAATAAAGATATTTATAATTTTATCACTTTAATAATATTTTTACATTTCATCAATTTTGGATTTGAGCAACACTTAACTAAGTAATTTGTAGCAATCACTTAGTCAAATGTTTTACATCTTAAAGTGAATGCAAAAGAAAACACATGTTAATCAAACCATGAGGGAAGTCAAAAGAAAAAATTTCTAAGTCCTAAAGGACTCCTAAACTCGACATATATAAGGAGACATACATGAATGCACTAGGAAGTGAACTAAGCATGAGGCATTAGTTTGTATTTGCAAAAGTTAAAATGTAAGCACGGGCTATTAGTTTGCATTTGCAAAAATTAAAATGAAAGAAAAAAATGCCTTAAGCTTTGTTGGCATAAGCTTAGGGAAGAAACCCTAGCAAAAAAAACTCGGTCAAAGAAAAATAATGCATTTCATTTTAGCCTTCAAGCTTTTTGGAAGCTCTCTTTAGCCGTTGACATAGGGTTTATTCATGAATTCTCCAGGAATTTCATAGAAATCATCTTGGAATTTTAAAACTTTTTCCAATGAAAATATAACACTATCAACCTAGGTAAACTCTTCATTTGCTAAAGCCTCACATTTTTTTTTTTTTTTTTGTGAATAAAAGCTCATTTCAAGCTTAGTAAATACAAAAAATAGTGAACATTTTATTTTCCTGTATCATTTTGTGGTATTTCTCTTGGCATTTTTGCATTCTGATGCCACGACTATGTATTTTTGTAGAAAATATAGAAGAATCTCTTATCCTTCATGACCATAACCTTATCTATCTGTACGTGTTTAGGTTTTTTGCTTAATTGTGGCTGAGTTTTGACCTTGGAAATACTTGCAATATTTTCACTGTCATTGATGGAAACATTGATTTTCTATATTCTCATGCTAAAGCTTGAGGGTTTGGATCTTCACACCCGAGGTTTCAACATTGAAACCTTACTCATATTTCAAACCACTAAGGATTTCAAGATGGCTTACTCTATTTTAGTGTTTTTCAAACACCATAAGGTTAACATTTCCTGTAGCCATTTCTCTCCTTTGACATGTATTCAGGGTTTATTCACCTTCTATAGGGATTCAAGGGTTTGAATGCGAAACCATAGCTTTGGATGTGGATTCGTCCTTCTCTGGCCAAGGGTTTCATTATTTGCAAATGTTATGAGTTTCACATTTTCTGCAAGTATAAACACTATAAAAAGATAAAAACATTCAAAGGTTCTTATTGCACTTATAGAGGATCTCTCATTTTCTTAGCTCACTGTCATAAAGGTTGTTGTCTAACTGGTATCACAGATATCCTTTGAAACCCTAATTATGAATGTGCTTTTTGTTGACGATCCTTCCCTTTGGCTCGACCACTGCTCATATATATCATATTCGGGTATGTGCAGGATCATGGTGCGCCAAAAAGTGGCAATATTATGGGGGTATGTGGCTGACGACTTTTTTTTCACCCAAAATTAATGAAACGAAAAGGGGTTTTAGAGGAGATTCTCAGCTTTCCAAAAATATAAATTATGATTTAATTTGAATTTAATAAATAATTATTATTCATTTTCTATTAGAATTACGACTAAAGTCCTGATCGATAGGCTGATTGAAAAACATCTATAACTTTCAAACGGTATCATATTTTTTGAATCCAAACATGCGTCACATTCTATGCTTCACATACTATAGGATTAAAAAAGAAAAATTAAATTTCATGAAGTTTTGACCAAGTTAAGGTGGTCAGCAAAGTTTTTATATTTTCTAAAAGTTGTAATAAAAAATTCATAATTAATTATTTACTTAAAAAAATTACAAAAAAATATGCATCACATCCGACATGAGTCCTCTACTTATATATAAAATCTTACAAAAAAATATTATCATTTTATTATGGTTAGGGTGGTCAGAAAGACACCTAATTCTTATTTTTTCCCTGAAATTTAAGTACTACTGCATTGAAATTTCAAATTTTCACTAAATAGATTTTATTTATTTTTAAATAAACCTAGTATTTTAGAAACTACATTCAATTTTCTACAAATTCTATTGTTACATATTTTTGAAATAATATAGATAACTTATTCAAATATTTACACCAAGTTTCCTAACACTGATTTTTCTGAATTTTTTGCCACTTAAGGGCCTATTTTTTGCACAATGATCCTGCACATACCCATTCCCTAGGGTCTTTATCTTGTAATAGTCTGAGTACTTAGGATTTCATACTAACCCTCTTAGCATGTTCCCTTTGAACCCTCTGTCATATGACACTATTATTTTATGAATTTTGTGCAAGCCCTCTCACATGCTTTATCTTTCAATAAGAAGATTTCCCCCTTGATCTTATGAATATTTTCCTCTACCCCTTTGGATTCATAACAAAAATATCTCTACTTTAATTGCAAACACCTATTCTTGTGGCCACCACCCATAATGTTTGTTACCTCAACAATAGATTCAACCAATCATATGATATGCTTTCTTGCTCTAATTTAGGGTATGTGAGGTTCTCCACCAACATTTTCTATTAGAAACCTCACTTCTAGTTTACCTGTACCTGTTAACATGATTGTGCTTTATTACAGTAACTATCCCAGAAAACATTGTCATCCTTAAATCACTTCATAGAATTGATTATAGAATGAAGATACATGTTTCCATGATTAGATACAACTACTTTAAATTATTTCCATGCCATTGATGCATTGTTTCTTGATTTACTTTAACTCGTCATTTGCATAGTGACTTCCAACAACACTGCAAGTTGATGTTGTGTGTGAGTAAGCTTCTTTGTTGTTGCATAGTTTCTTTGATTATTTGTGTAGCTTACATTCCTAATATAACACCTCAATATCATGCCTGGTTCGGGAATATTGAGGTTTATGAACATTTTTTTTTGCAAACAAAAATTCAACACCTAAGTACTACTATCCTTTATTGTCACTATTAACCTAGGCATTCAAACATTGCTTCACTATAGAGTATTAGCACATACATATTCATGCCATGTGCACTATCCTTCTATTGACTATGAACTGCAAGCATCTAAGATTGTTATGCATTTGACTATTGCTCCTCCTCTGTGAAGGTCACTACGGATTTGGTAATATATCTCTGTCTTGAGGAGCTGACACTCTTTTCATGCATTCCTCTTTGTTCTTATTGTATACAATTGTATAGAGAAAGAGCATGAGCGTGTTTTCCTTTTAAAACATCTTTACATAAAGGCTTTATCTCATGTTCGTTCTTCTTTTATTATGTTCCAATTGAGCAATTATGATGTCATTTATGATAGTGAGGGAAACTCACTATCATAGGTGATGAGATATTTGATCTAAATTGATAAATGTGATTCTTTTGCATTCGCATCCCTCTTCAAAACAAAGGAAAGCATGCTGGGCTCAACCCTCATGGGAGCCCATTTTACTCCACATGTTGTGATGTTAATGTGAACATAATTCAAAAAATAAAAATGCACCTATACTTGCACAATGAACAAACATGTTAGATAAAATAAAGCATATGATGGATGTTTATGATAACCTCCTTTTTTCCTAGACATCTATGATATGCAAAATATTTCAATGCTTTATAAGAATAGGCTATATGTTTGTTTATGTTGCATACTTAAAGATTTTAGGTGCTGAGCTCTAACAAACTCTTTCTCACTCATGTAGGAAATCTTGGAGCAATAGGAAAACAACTTTTGGAGGATGGAAAAACATGAGGGGTTCCAAAAAGATGTAACTACTCAACCTGGAATTTTTCATTCAGGTAATGACGAATCCTATTTCTTTCCATATGCATTTTTTAGTTTTATGTATCTTCAAATGTATAGTTTATTTCTTTTACTGTATTGAAATAGTTAGTCTCACAGCTTGTCTTAAACACTATACACTAATAATTATCAATAAAATATAGTTTTTATGCAAACACCTTTTGCAATCTTTCTCTTGTGTAAATTTTCATAATAAAATGCAATCAATTTGATAATTATTTTTGCATATGAATGGAAAATAGAAAAATTCAATGTGTACATTTTCCTTTACTTTGCAGAAAACAATCACAGCTCCACCTAATTGTGCTGTAGAAAAATGGCCCTTTGACATTTTCATGGTCTTTTATGCCTTTCTCTCATGATGCTTGGTCCATTTTTCTTTGATTTGATGTTGAAATGTAGCTTATGCATTCACATTAGGTCCTTAAAATTAAAATTATGGCATCTTGTGAAGGTGTTGTGAAGTGTTGGAAACATTTCTACACTTTTCTAGACTCTATTCATTACAATTCACCTAAAAATCACCTTTTCATCACTTATCAAGTCCTATTTTGAAGTGTTGTAAAGTATTGTAACAAGATTTCACGCTTTTCTAGGCTTAATTTCACTATTTACACCTTTCTTATGCTTTATTTGACCCCTTTATGCACTCATAAGGCTTAATTAAGTGTATTTTTGAATGTAAACCCAACAAACAACATTAAATGCAAGATAATTCTTGACACCCACCTTCAAGTCCAAGGTGGGACCCATTCGCCATGGGTGGCGAATGAGTCCCTCTTGGCTCAAAATTCTAAATATTTCAAAATTTCTTTTGGGTTTTTATTAAAAATTTCCTTTTGTTGGCCTGTGATGAGGTATCATTGGGTTACTAAGGCACAAGTGTATAAATATGTGCTTTTATCCTCATTTTACATCTCCTAATCTCATAATTCATTCAAGCATTCAATCATCCATTCAAGCACTTTGCATCATTCAATCAAGCCTCAATCAAGTATCTTGGAGCAGCCATTGATATATCTTGATATTTCTTCAAGAAGATTTGACTCCGACAACTTGACAAGAACACAAGCTCAGATCTGGTGCTATAGAATTGGTCCCTAATTTCACATAATTTTGGGAGAGGACCAAGGAAAAATTTAGTGGTGAATCTTCGCCAATTAGTGAATAATTGAAATCAAGACCTCCAAAATTGACAAATAGTACAAGCTAAAAAGGATACTGAATTACCAAGTTTTAACAAAAAAATAATTTCGTCTCAATTAATTTTCCTATGCATTATTTTTTTAATGATGAATCATTGGAACCAATTCTCCAGTAGTTTATACTATAATTACAAATATTAATTATATTCACCAGTAATATTATATTCCTACCATTAATTTCGGGGCAATATCACCACTAATAATAAATTACAATTTCATTTTAGGGATATTTTAGCCTTGAATAGGGCTTTTATTTATTTCCATCAATTAGCTTTTTAATCAGATGGCTACAGGTTGATTCTATGACTTATATCCACATGCATTTTAAAAGGCTTGTTGAGGCCTATAATTTGTTTTGGGCTATAGGATTAGATTTAATCGTGTGGCCCAAAAAAAATTCCTGCCCTCGACAAGCCTTTTAAAAGGCATGTGCATATAGGTCATGAAATTAACCTTTGCAACCATCCAATTAAAAAGCTAATCGATGGTAATAATTTCACTTTTCATATAGTCTTTTTTAAAAGTGAAAATTAAAAAAAAGCTTAATCCGTGTGTGCTCCAATGCATTTTTGATAGTGAATTTATGCTTGGTGGCAAGGGGCTCTGCCCCTCGACCTCGCTTGTATCATGACAAGAGTGCACTGGGGCCACTGTCCCTGGACCCCACGAGGGGGCATTGCCACCTCGACCCTCACAAGGGGGCTTTGCCCCCTTGACCCCATCGGTGGTTGCCACCCTAGGCCCCTACTTCAATATTACAAAAAAAAAAAAAACCTATGGGGGAACTGCACCAACCAACTATGCAAATTTTTAAAGGAGAGATCTACCATTGTAATTAATCTTTTTAGTGATTTTTCGATAGGATTCGCCACTATGATTATTATTTTTTCCAATTATTCATTAATATTCACTAGGATTTTACAATTTTTTTAATAATGTGCAATAGATTTGCCCAAAAAATTAATAATTTCTTAATTATTTTTGCCAATTATTCATTAAGATTCGCTAGGATTTTTTTATTTTTTTAATAATGTGCAAAAGATTCACTAGGATTTTACACCTTTGCTAGCGGGGGGGGTTTCTTAAAGTTATCCCTACTCTACACTTCGGGGAAAGATTAATCCATATCATGTATCCTACACCTTCCACTACCCTATACATCATCTTATTTAATTTCATCCCCCCTTTCCCTAATTTAATCTTGAAAATTCTAAGGATCTTCACAAAAAACATGTATCATACCTGACCACATCTTATCCACATGCTTTGAAATCCTTCATCCCCTATCCCCCATCCTATCTCCTTCCTCCCATCCTATCCAAACCCATCCACCCTTCCCATATTTGATCCTAATAAGGATACCCAATGCCATCCTTTCTACCATATCTTATTCTATACTCTAATATCCACCATATCATATCCCTTATCCTATCTCCATCCCCTCATCCTATCAACTTCATACTCTCTTTTCAGCATTGACCTTGATAGTGAGCTAGGGGAAAAATATCTGTGCATACCTTGGACAAGGCAAGACTTACTCTCATTTCCATCCATGTCTCTGACACACTATCCTTCCATATCATGCATATTTTATCATCTTCCATCCTCCATGCCACTACTGCTAGTGTGAGGCATCTTATTCCTTTATATCATAGTTCTTAGATACCCCTCCTATCCTCTTATCTCCCATCACCTTTCATTCATCTACTTAATTTCCCTATCTCCTATCTAATCAATCATCCTATTATTTAATCCTTTTATCATGCCTTGGGTTTCCCTTGTCATTGGTTCCTATACATTCCTCTATCCTCCTCCAACCCTATCTTATCCAATCCATTTTTTTCTATCTACCATCCAATCCTTATCCTATCCCATCCATTTACCATCTATCTATCCTACATGATCGATAATTTATCCTCCAATATCCTTGTAATCCAATCCATTTATCATCCCCATTCGATCCATCCAAATGTAATTAATCCTAATCCATGCAATCCAATCTTACAATCTAGCCCATTATCCTAAAATCAATCCATCATTTTGATCCAAATTAGGTGAAATGTATTGATCAATTTATCATCATAGGGATGTATCCTTCCCAATCCATGTGTTGTTATTATTTTGAACAAAAAAATCCTTGGGGTATGCATTGTTCTTGTCCTTAACATTGCTATCCTCATTATCATCAATCAATAAATCCATGATTCAATTTTCAGCTTGACTAGGGACATTATCCTAGGTTTTTCTTGGTTTGTTGTGCATGCTTGTTGGTTGCTCAAGTATGTTTTATCATTGTTTTCATTTATCATGGTATTTGTGCCCTATCACCACAAAGGCATCATGGTCTTCCATATCATGGTGTGATAAGGAATATATGTTTTCAATTGACCTTTTTGATCATGTACTTGGCACATTGTCACCTTAGTTTCTTATACCTTGGTGCATAATGTCAAGTACAACATCAAATATAGTTTTGTCATGCAACTGCATCATGATCCTTATCCATAATTTCTATCTACTTGTATAACTTAATTCATCCTCTTTCTATCCTTCACCCTTTAGCCCTCCTCTCCATTTCACAAGAACATCATGTTCTTTGAACTTACCTGTACTCTCGAGAGGGCATACCAATACCTTAATCTAAATTTACCCTATTCATGGGGTGTCTTGAGCTAAGTTAGCCACATAAAATAGTGTTTGGCTAGCATTAGATGATGGATAGGTAAAATTGAATTTTTATGGCACACTAAGGGGCAATCCAAGGGTGTTCAGAGTGGAATGGATCTTCAAAAATAGTAGGGGGAAGCAATAAAAAATTTGAGCATCCCCTTTTCGAAAGGGACAAACATTGAAGCAAAACTTGTCTCCCTTTGGTATGTTCTAAGGGAGGGCAAGTAAGGATGGGGATAAAAAATTTGAAGTGGAAGGTGGTGTTATGCCTTGCATAACCACCCCACTTTGATTTGGAACAAAATGGGTCCCCCCCTTCTCTTTTGGTTTCTTTGCCTCTATTTTTCACTTTGCTCTTGGGGGTTCTTCTGTTTCTCAGTGTTTTTCCTTTTGTTATGTCTGATCTAATTTTGGTTCTATCTCTGCTTGAGTTGATTCTCTCCTTGCTAAGTGTCTAATGACATTATCACAGACAATGGTGTATTTCATCATGATATATTTCATGTTCTCCTGAGGGCTGATGGGGATTTTGTTTTGCAGGATTAAGTCATGCACATGGTGATATTTGCCAAGGGAACTTAGTTGGAGGGAATTCCTCAATTCAGTTGGTCATAAAATCCTCTAAGGCAAGAGTCGACAAGACTTTCCTCATGTCTCACTGACTGGTGGCTTGGCTCTTGCCCATTTGAAATCCAAAGGGGGGGTGTTTGAACTACAAATTTCTGGTGATTTTACATGCTGTTCATACTCACTAACTTGTCAGATAAGTCCCACCATGAGCATATTTTTCCCATATTTAACCATATTGCACTATAAGTTCCATCAAGTCTGAATGCTTCACATTAGGGATCCTATCAGCATGAGATTATCTGGGTCTCCCTGACCCATAATGCATTTTGTTAAATATGCTTCTGTGTTGCCTATCAACAAGACCCCAAGGATGTCACAATGAGTGGAATTCACCTACAGGTACCTATCGACAAGACATCAACCATCATCATGGTGACTAGGAGTTTCCCATCGGCATGAAAGCCTCCTTCGAAGAAAGATCTCGATGAGATCTTTATGTCTCACCAATCGGCGATAGGGAGAAAGAATATCGAAAGGAGATTTTTCCTTTCGGGTGGAGTCTTGGAAAATTCTTCATGTCTCGTCGACTACCGCAGAATGAGAAAACACTTCAGTGGGAGTTATATTCTTCGGTGTTTGGTCTTGCCGAGTGCCTTAAGTCTTGCCAACCACCGATAAGGGTATGCATCTCGGTGAGAGACTTTTGCATCAGGGAGATGTCTTGGCAAGTACACTTGGTCTCGCTGATAGAGCACAAAAGTAGTTCCTATTGGCAAGACTTCTCTGGTGTCACAATGATCAAAAATCATATGTAGGTACTTATAGGCAAGATATTTTCATTGTTTCAGCGACCGAGGAATTCCTATCGGTGAGAGAAATCATCATCGAAATGAGGTCATGGTGAGCTTTTCATGTCTCACCGATCAGCTCATGAGTGAACACTTCGGCCAAACAAATAGTATTCGACATGTGGTCTTGGCGAAATCTTTTGGTCTTGCCAAATATGGTAAAAATTATAGATTGGGGAGAAATGTTTTCATTGATGTAATGTCTCAGTGAATCCGCAATGTCTTACTAACTGCCAACAAAGTAAACACCTCGGTAAGACTCAACTGCATCGGGGTAACGTCTTACTGAGTGGCTTCAGTCACATCGACATAGTGCAAGGGGATTCTATCAGTGGTCTTCGGTGAGAGAATCAATATGTCTCGATGACCAGAAGGGTGGACTTAGGGAGATTTTCTATAAGACACAAGGTGATCGATATGATGTCTCCCCGACTCTGATAAGTCACAATGACCCACATGAGACTCAAGTTGCATCTTGGTGAGACATAAGGCTATCTGTGGGACGTCTCCCCAAAATGGGAGTGTTATGGTGACATAAGTGGAATGAAAAGAATAACTGTCAGTATGACTACAGAAAGGTCTCCCCAAAATGAAAGATCGCCAGAGGATTCTACATTCGAAATAATGTCTAGCCGAATGAGGGAGGTCATGCCGAAGAAGGTTGTTGTTGGGGAGAATTGATTAAGTTCGGTAAGATGTCTTACCAACATGAGAAGGTCTTGCCAATCAGAGGTAGCTCAGGGAGAAAGGAGGAGGTCGCCATGAAGTCTCACTGACCCTGTAGGGTCTTACCGATACAGAACGGGCTCACCGAGGGAAGGACTTTGCCATGAGGTCATACTGACTAGTGACTATCTCGCCAATAGCCTTTATGGTATCAATTTGACTTTGACGGCCTGATGAAGGGTCTCATCGACTGTCTTGTGCTATGTCGATGGCTGCCTGGAGAGACACAATCGCATCGGGGAGACACGATTAGTGTCTCACTGACATGCGATGCATTTGAGTGACCTTTGACTGCCTGGAAGCCTTGCATGGCTTCTGTTCCACCAATCATAGGGAACTCAAGGAGTGATCCATTGGCCCTTTGACCGATTGAATATTCCTATGAAAGAAGAAAAATAGAATGCAGCCAAGATGGATTCATTCTGAGATTAGGAGGTGATGGATTGACTCGGGTGGTGCAAAGATCTGAAAGGAGGCCCGATGGTGCTTCCAGAAGATGGTTAGCATTCAGAGAAATCCAGAACATGAAGGAGGCCATAAGAACAAAGAAACCATGACTCACAGGGGCAGCTATAGTGACCACTAGCAAGAGGCCGATCAGTATTAATGGCGATCTTTTTGAGCATTCAAGGCGGCCTCGATGGAGTTCAAAGATGGACATGAAGGCATAGAATTAATGCTACAGCTACCAAAAGATCTAAAAGGCTTCTCTTGAGGGCAAAAAATATTTTGGCAATATGGATAGTAGGGCTTCACATTGAATACAACATTGACTCTCCTCAGAAAGATCTAAGGGCCGACCCACCTACAGTTAGTAGAGATTTTGTAAACCTTAAGACAAGGAGGCCAACACATTCGTTTTGGTACATTCTATATATATTGCCATTCTAGTCTCTCTGTAAAGGGGTTAGAGAACACAAAAGTTAGAAAGAAAAAATAAATTAGAAGTTAGAACTCAAGACATTAGAAGTTAAGAGCAGCAATAGAGTAGGAATTTTCTGAAGCACAGAGGAGACAAAGCTACATCCTGATTATTAGTAATGGGAGCTTCTTTTGTCTTCTTTTTTAGCAGTTAGATTCAGTATTGGCTGTAATGCATTTCAAAGTTCTCTTGGTATAGATGGAAACAGTTTGAAGACATGGATTCTCTGTACACTGGTGATTGTGCCAACTTTGTAAATATTGCATATATGTTTCACTAACAGTAGAAGCAATTAGGTTTAATCTACTTCATATTGTGTTCCAGAATGATATTTGTCTTAAGTTAATCATTTAATTTGAGAATTTTTCAAGGGTTGAAGGCTTATTCTATGTTTTTCTTAAATGGTAACTTGAAATCTGTTATTTGAATTAGCACTGTGAACGGAGGAGGCTGTGTGTCAATCACAAGTTTACTTTGTTCTGCAGTTTTAGTTAACAAACTCCTTGAAAGATAGCAAGTCTGGTTAAGTTAGAAGAATTTTTATTCTTTTCTGTTCCAAAGCTCTAATCTATCTTTTGTTGTTTCTTTAAAAACCCTAGTTAGATTAGGTTTTAGTTCATGTTTGATCGGAGAACAATCCAGAAGCTCAACACTAGTAGGCCCCTTACATTGACCAATTGAGCAACATGAGCACAATTGAGGACCAACTACAAAGACCTTGGGAGCTAAGATATGCATGTGATCATCTTTCTCTTTTAGGAGAAATAAAATAGTAATATTTTGTTTGCATGTTGCTGTGCTATTTGCACCCCCAATAGATCTGGCGCTAGAAGGGAAAATTGGATAAAGCTGGATTTTCCTCCCCAGAAAGGTCCCATAGATTTCTTCGATCAACTAAAAATCCACCACCTTTGATAGAACTCAAGACCCCAATAAGACACAAGAGTCACCGGACTGGGTCAATCATCACACCACCCTTATCAACCCCACTCACTCCACTAGGTTTTTCACTAGTACCCTAGTGGATTCCTATTAATCCACCACCCAATCCATCTCAATTATCATTACAGCTAGTTCTACCCATCCAACAGCTGGCTCAACCACCACCACCACCAATTGAATTCTTTCAAAATAATCCCTCTCCATTGGGGACTATTCCTGGAGGTTTTCATGACATGCCTAAGAAACCTGAGAAATTTTGTCCTAAGTACATTCATGGTGAATGAAGGAGTGCTGAGGAACACATACAAGCCTTTAAGGATGCTTGTACCAGGGCTCAAATAGCCCACCATGATGTAGTTTTTAGGTTGTTCCCTTATTCCTTTGGGGATATGGCATACAATTGGTACCTTAATCTTCCTCATTGTTCTATTTTGAGCTAGACAGACTTGGAGAATGCTTTCATCAATCAGTTTAGAATCTATGTGGATCCAACTCTTTTATATCACCAATTTGCTACCATCAGGAAGGAGCCATGTGAATCCTTGCCCATGTTTAATACCAGGTTTCAAAGAATGTACAAGAGACTGCAAGATCCCTATCTAGTCATTGAGAATAGTGCCATTCAAGCTTATTTTAGAGTTATAGACCCTTTGCTAGGTTTGTTCCTACAAAGGACTTATCAACCAGCTGATATTGATTCCCTATCTAAAGTTTATCATTTGGCTATCAAGCTGCAACAACAAATTAGCTCTCAACAAGGAAGCTTGGGAGGAGGTTTTCCTTTAATGGGGTATCAGATGCCTAGTTCAACTCCCTTGTTCAATACTATTCCAGGAATGTCTCCTTCCCACTATGGCCCTATATATGAATTGCAAACTCAGCCTCCTATTCCATTCTTTGCTAATGGAACTCCTGAATTCTTCCAACAACCACAGATTCCTTAAAGTTTCCATGGTCATCACAACCAAATTGGAACACCAAGTCATGTTGATCAGCCACTTGTTGCTAAGACTATAGAAAGTGAAAAGACAATTCAACTCACAAACGAGGTGGAGACCTTAAAGAGAACACTATCTCAAGTCACAAATGACATGGCTTAGCTTAGGTTGAACCCCTCTCAGAACCAAGGTAATTATCCGAATCAGAGCAATAACAATCAAGGTAATTACCAGAATCATAACAATTATAACCAAAGGGGTTATCAAGGCCAAAAATCCTCTAACCAAGGTTATCAAAATAAAAATAGAGGATACAACCAGAGACCAAGTAACAACTGACCATGGAATACAGGGCCCAACAATGGTGGAGTTCCTCACAATTACCAAGCTAATGAGGAGAGGTCACATACTACACATGTGGCTGACCTTAATCTTATGACTAACTAGTGCAGGTTGCATGATACTGCTATTCATTCTGAGGTAAACTGCCCTGAAATGGAGAAAGTTGTCAAGATGGCACAGGCGGATGCTGACACATTCCAAGGGAATTCAAATAAAGGAGGTGACTCAGTAGATACAACAATGGCTTATGAACTCTTTGAAGAAGAACCCTCATTCCCAATTCAAAGTGAGAATGAACTAGAGGAAGACATGTATGATGCCCAAGCCTTCCAGACAAAGGGAGGACACTTCCTAAGAAATCAGAACAAGGGTCCATTCACTACCTCAACACCACCTAATCACATGGTGCCTTTGAATCAAAGTGTTGACAACAACCCTCCTCCACCAAAAGGTCCACCTGACTTTCATGATAGAGGTAATTCTCTTGGTGTTTTCAAAGGTAATGTAGGCTATAACACAAAATTTGATATTGTTTCTAGGATGCAGAAACATAAAACTTCTTTGTCATAATTTGACATCTTAAAGTGGTGGCCTGCTCAAAGAGAGATAGTGCTGAAGGCTTTAGAACAAGATAATAAATCCAAAGGGAAAAACAAGGTGGCACCTACTGCAGATATGAATGCAGCCTTGTACAAAAGCAAGGTAGGTACCCCACCATTTCTTTTGAGTTTAAGAATTTTTGGGAAGAACCTACATAATTTTTTGTTGGATTTAGGGGCTTCGGGCAATGTCATGCCATTTTCCATATGTAAGAAATTGGGATTAAACTCTGTCCAAAAAAACAAGAAAGTCATCCAACTTGACAAAACAGAGGTTAATGTGGTGGGGGAATTAAGAATGTACATGTGCAAGTAGCATTTGACCCTAGGATCCTAACAAACATAGACATTCAAGTGGCCGATATTCCTGAGACTTATGGTATGCTGTTGAGTAGAGATTTGATGAAAAGCATAGGGGGATATCTCTCCTTGGACTTTTAACACATGTGGCTACCATGGAGAGGAGTACCTATGTAGATTAGAATTGAAAGTGAGCCTCACCTCAAGCATTTCATCACTGAGTATGACTGCCCCAATGAAGTAGCCTATTTCAAAACCGAGATAGGAGTTTACAAAAGAGAGGAAATCTTAACCCTTTCAGTTCTTGATCCTAAAGAATTACCAATACAAAATTTTCCTAATTCTGTGATTCATGAAAACCAACAAGAATTGACCAAGAAGCTACAACAGATCAGTTGGTCTTAGGAAAAGACAGTGATCTGCAAAGTCTTTTACTCCCTAACTAGCGCACGGTGCATTACCAAAATCATTTTGAATTGACTTGCCAGCCCTACATTGGCACTTTAGATCATGTTTCCCAAGTTGAAAAGACTAGCCCAAGGCACTTTGAGAAAGTTGCAAATCACTTCTCTTTTGAAGCCAAGGAAGCAGTGATGTTGACCAGGAATAGGATACTTTCAAAGGAAGTTCCTTTTCAAATTGAGCCTACCATAGATACTTTTCTGAGTCAGCATATTGATGAGGAGCAACCCCAAGGTTTGTTTGACACCCCTTCACCCACAAATTTACCAAAGCCCAAGGGGTTAACCAAAAGCAAAAGTGACTTCCAAAAGGATAGCCATAGGTTATGTGATATAATTAAGCAGGAATTGGAAAGTGTACCTAAAGAACTTACAGAACATCCTTTCCCTAGATTTGATGCAAAAGATCAAGGAGCACCACTTCTGGCTAATCCTATCCAAATGTCTACAAAAACTTCAAGAAGATCAACCCTAGCTTATGATAAGCTATGAACCCTCACGTTTGATGGATCAAAGTCCAAAGCCAGCTATGGTGTTAGGATTGAGTTAACAAGCCCGAAAGGGAAAACTTTTTTAGCTTCTTATAGACTTCAATTTGGATGCACTAACAATGTAGCAGAATACGAAGCTCTAGCTCAGGGACTGATGTTTGCAAATAAGAAGAAAGTCATTGCCTTGGTGGTCAAAGGGGATTCAAAAATTGTCATTAAACAAGTATGCAACCAATACACATGCCACAATAAAAGGTTGGCAGCCTATAGAAATCAGGTATGGAACCTGATTGAAGACTTCGATGCTTTTGGAATTAGCTTAATTCCAAGAGAACAAAATCAAATAGCCGATTCATTAGCTATTGCTGCAAGTACCCTGGAACCCATGCAAGGATGCAAGGTTAAGAAATTCTCAGTGGAATTGATATCCACCCTTGCTGTTCCTGATAATGTCAAGAACTTTCAAGTCTTTGATGATGATCGACATATTCTTTCTTTTATAGCAAGCTCAGATGTTTTTGAAGGAAAAATTATTGATGAGTCCAACAGGGATTAAGGAGATTGGAACCCTAGAGATTCAGATACAGAAGGGGTCCTCCATTTAAAAGGTAACAACATTCCCAAGGGAATGGTGGCCCTAGAAAGGATTTTTGATTTAGACCCAAAGGCTCAAGAGAAGTTATCAGCTGAAGATAAAGGAAGTGAATATGAAACGATTAACCTAGCCAATTCTGGCCCTGAAAGAAGTGTTTATATAGGAAAAGCTTTCCTTGAAGCAATCAGAAAAGACATACTAAGGGAACTAAAGAAGGATATTGCTGCAATAGCTTGGGGATATGAAGATTTAAAGACATTTGATGCTTCTGTTATGACTCACACTATTCTCTTGAAGCCCGAAGCTAAACCCTTCCAATAGAAGCAACGCCCTATCAATGCCCTAATTGAACCATTGATCTTCAAAGAAGTCCAGAAATTGCTCTTTACAAGGATAATCTTCCCTGTACGCCATTCAACATGGGTGGATAACTTCGTTCTAGTCCGCAAGAAGAACAAAGAGATTAGACTATGCGTCGACTTGAGAAATCAGAATAGAGCTTCAGAAAAAGATAAGTACCCACTCCCTTCTCTGGATGACGTGTTGCAGATAGTCAATGGATCTCAAAGATATAATTCCTAGACGGTTACTCTAGATACAATCAAGTAATGGTTAACTATGAAGATAGGATGAAGACGACTTTCCCTACAAAATGGGGAACATTTGCATACAGAAGGATGCCATTTGGTCTGATAAATGTAGGGGAAAATTTCCAACGCGCCATGGACATAGCATTCAAGGATCTAATTGGTAAATGAATCATTTTTTACACAGATTACTTGATAGTGTTCTCCAGGGATCAAATGAACCATGCTGCAGACTTAGCCAAGGTTCTTCAAAGATGTATCCAGTATGGAGTCTCCCTTAATCCCAAAAAGTGCATGTTTGGGGTCTCTGAAGGGAAGATTTTGAGACATAATTTTTGAAAGAGGAATAGCGATCGATCCAGATCGAGCTGAATCCATTCTGAAGATTACTAGACCAGGAAGCAAGAAAGAGATGAGATCCTTCTTTGGGAAGATCAATTTTGTGAGAAAGTTTATTACAGGCTTTGCAAAAATTGTTAAACCACTGAATGAAATGATGAAAAAGGATGCCAAGATAGAGTGGACTGAGGAGGCCAAGGCCACATTTTCACAAGTCAAGCAATCCATTTTGGAAGCACCTGTTCTCACTAGCCCACACTACTTCAGACTATTTTATATCTATTCTTTTTCCTCTGAGCATTCATGTGCAGCTGTCTTAACTCAACAAAGAGGAGAGGTGGAGGAGAGACCAATTTATTTCATGAGCTCTCCATTTAAAAATGTGGAAATAAAATACCCACCTCTTGAGAAGCAAACTTTTGCATTGGTTAGAGCTGTCAAGAAGTTCTAGCATTACATTCTTTGAAGTCAAATTGTTGCTGTAGTTCTTGATGTAGTTGTGAAGTCCCTACTCATGCAGAGTGAGCTGGGAGAAAGGAGAGGCAAATGGATGGCCATCTTGCAATATTTTGATCTGGAGATATGCCCTATGAGACTTGTCAGAGGTACGGGCTTGTCTAAGTCCATGACGAATGCTGGTGAAGACATCATTTGTCAGCAATACATAACCCAGTCTTTCTCCAATGACCCTTGGTATGCTAATATTGTCTAATTTATGCTCAACAATCGATGTCTAGAGGGAATGAATTCAACTCAAAGGAGAGCACTAAGAATGAAAATCTCTCACTATATGCTCAAAGGAGTCCTACTATATGGGATTTTTTTTGGAGTATATCTAAGATTCCTTCATCAACAAGAGGCTAAACATGTGATCTCTGAGTTTCATGGGAAACATGGCACATGTCATGGTTCTATAGATTCTTTGGCACACCAGGTCCTCAAATCTGGTTATTACTAGCCCTGTGTGTTCAAAGATGCCCATCAACATGTGAGAACCTGTCACATATGTCAGATTTCTACATCAAGGGAGTGCCATTCAGCCATGCCATTGCAACCTATTTATGAGGTAAGGCCATTTTCCCAATGGGCATTGGACTTTATTGGGGTAATTAACCCAAACTCTTTTGTAGGACATAAATTCATTATGACTGCCATTGATTACTACACGAGATGGACAAAGGCTATGCCCTCTAGGAATAGCACAACAGAGGTAGTGATCAAGTTCCTCATCGAATGCATCACCACTAGGTTTGGGGTACCCTTCGCGTTGGTATGTGATAATGGCTCTTCCTTTTCTTCTGCAAAATTCATTACATGAGGTTATGATCATAAGATCATTTTAAAATATTCTTCAAATTATTACCCACAAGGAAATGGAGTTGCAAAATCAACCAATAAGAATCTTTTAGGGGTAATAAAGAGACTGTTAGAAAACAACCCTAGAGACTGGCACACCCAGCTAAAGTTTGCATCATGGGCAGACAGGACTAGGATCAAGGCTGCTTTAAAGAACTCACCATTCAAGCTAGTGTATGGAAAAGAGCCTGTGTTCCCTATCCATCTGCAAATACCTATCCTTGAGTTTATGCAGAAATTTTACTCTAAGGACAATAGGATAGAGGTAAGGTTAGTGGCCTTGTTGAAATTAGAAGAACAAAGAGATGCCGCCTTGCAACAATTCTTTAGGCACCAGGCTATTGTCAAATGTTGGTTTGACAAAAGAGCCAAAATCAAAGCTTTTAGGATCTCAGACCTTGTATTGTTATGGGATAAAGCTAGTGAAAGGAAGGGTAGTCACTAGAAATTTGATAAACTCTGGCTAGGTCCTTATCAGATTGTTGAGGTCCTGGGAGAAAATGCTTTCCGATTGAGTAGCCTAATTGGAGAACCTATTCCTTTGCCCATCAATGGGCAATTTATCAAGCATTATTTTGAGTCATAAGGCTTGTTAATTTCTGTTCTACATGTAAGTAACTTGTTCTTTATGTAAATTATTTGTTTGTCTCCTGTTTGTAAATGATTTGCATTTGTGTAAATAGCTTTTGTGTTTCTGCTTGTAAATAATCTCTGTGTGTAAATAACTCTATTCTTTATGTGAATAATCTGTTGTTCTTTGTGTAAGTAATTTTCTCTTTTGTTTGTAAATAATTTGCTATTTGGTTGTTTGTCCTTTCTTTCTGTCTTGTTGTTTCCTTTGTTCTTGTGGTTTCTATTTTGTTTTGTTCTTTGGGATTGATCTGTTCTTTCCATCTAAAATTGTGGGTTGTTATCTAAAGTATACTTTGGTCACTAGGAGAAGAATGGTTTAGGTATTTTCAGGCTTTCTGATTGGGTGATTTTGTCCTAAACTCTTTGTTTCATGCCCATTGTCAATAAAGGTTGTGGAAGGTCTTGAAAGTAAGGTGCAAAGTAAATAACCTTCATCAGCTCCTCTAAATCTGTCACAAATTATCAAGATCATCTCCTTTGTATCGATATATTTGTCCTAGGGTGATAGTGTTGTAAGATTTGAGTGAAAAATCTGATCTCCTAAATGCTGTTATGAGGTCCATGGTAGTTTTCAACCTAGATAATATGTTAAAAATCTAACATATTGAAAAATAATTAAAATGAAATGTCTGAAACTCCAAGAGAAAACAAAAAAGAAAAAAAAGAAAAGAGAAAACAATTATCTAGAGAGAAAAAGGATTCAATATCAATGGGTAATTCCAGTATCTCTATCAGGGCTATGGACGCTTGACTGGTAGTAGAGCAATGCTATGAGAAAACTAGAGGTATCTCCGTCGGGGCTATGGACACTTGACTGGCAGTGAAGCAATGCCCAGGATATCATTGCATGACAGCTAAAGGGAATTAGCTCATGTAGCTCAAATCTTGCACATTGTTGTCTGAAAGATTGAAGAGAAATTTATGAAAGGATGATGCACTATCAAGCACACACATAGATTCAAGGGTGGCTATTGATTGATTTACATTTTAGATTCTAGCTCAGCCTTGGTTGTTATAATTGATCCAACTGGAGTTGTGATGTTCATGAACCAGGAGTTCTGGGTAGTTGAATCCTTCAGTTTCTTGAAAACGGTTAAACCATTTTCCTAGCCAAGTCGCCATTCGTTATGCCTTGCATAACCACCCCACTTTGATTTGGAACAAAATGGGTCCCCCCTTCTCTTTTGGTTTCTTTTCCTCTATTATTTGCTTTGCTCTTGGGGGTTCTTCTGTTTCTCAGTGTTTCACCTTTTGTTATGTCTGATCTGATTTTGGTTCTGTCTCTACTTGAGTTGATTATCTCCTTACTAAGTGTTGAATGACATTATCATAGACAATGGTGTATTTCATCATGATATATTTCATGTTCTCCTGAGGGCTAATGGGGATTTTGTTTTGGTAGGATTAAATCATGCACATGGTGATATTTTCCAATTGAACTCAGTTGGAGGGCATTCCTCAATTCAGTTGGTCATAAAATCCTCTAAGGCAAGAGTCAACAAGACTTTCCTCATGTCTCACCGACTGGTGGATTGGCTCTGCCCGTTTGAAATCCAAAGGGGGGTGTTTGAACTACAAATTTCTGGTGATTTTACATGCTATTCATACTCGCTAACTTGTCAGATAAGTCCCACCATGAGCATATTTTTCCCATATTTAACCATATTACCTCTATGTTTCCTATCGGCAAGACCCCAAGGATGTCACGACGAGTGGAGTTCACCTATAGGTACCTATCGACAAGACATCAACCATCATCCTGGTGACTAGGAGTTTCCCATCGGAATGAAAGTCTCCTTCAGAGAAAGGTCTCAGCGAGATCTTTATGTCTCACCGAACGGTGACAAGGAGAAAGCATATCGGTAGGAGATTTTTCCTTCGAGGTGGAGTCTCGGCGAATTCTTCATGTCTTGCCGACTACCACAGAATGAGCAAACACTTCAGCGGGAGTTATCTTCTTCGGTGTGTGGTCTTGCCGAGTGCCTTAAGTCTTTCCGACCACTGATAAGGGTATGCATCTTGGTAAGAGAATTTTGCATCAGGGAGATGTCTTGGCGAGTACACTTGGTCTCACTGACAGAGCACAAAAGTAGTTCCTATCGACAAAACTTCTTTGGTGTCACAACAATCAAAAATCATATGTAGGTACTTATCGGCAAGATATTTTCATTGTTTCAGTGATTGAGGAATTCCTATCGGTGAGAGCAATCATCATCGAAATGAGGTCATGGTGAGCTTTTCATGTCTCACCAATTGGCTCATGAGTGAACACTTTGGCCAAACAAACAGTATTCGGCATGTGGTCTTCACGAAATCTTTTTCTCTTGCCGACGGATGGTAAAAATTGCACATCGGGGAGAACTCTTTTCATCGATGTAATATCTCAGCGAATCCACAATGTCTTACCGACCGCCAACAAAGTAAACACCTCGGTAAGACTCAAGTGCATCGAGGTAACATCTCACCAAGTGGCTCCAGTCACACCGACATAGCACAAGGGGATTCTATAAATGGTCTTTGGTGAGAGAATCAATATGTCTCGACGACTAGAAGGGTGGACTTAGGGAGATTTTCGATAAGACACAAGGTGATCGATATGATGTCTCCCTGACTCTGATTAGTCACAACAACCCACATGAGACTCAAGTTGCATCTCAGTGAGACATAAGGCTATCTGTGGGATGTCTCCCTGACAGGGGAGTGTTATGGCGACATAAGTGGAACGAAAAGAATAAATGTTGGTATGACTATAGAAAGGTCTCCCCAAAATGAAAGATCGCCAGAGGATTCCGCATTCAAATAATGTCTAGCCGAATGAGGGAGGTCACGCCGAAGAAGGTTGTTGTCAGGGAGAATTGATTAAGTTCGGTAAGATGTCTTACCAACATGAGAAGGTCTTGCCGATCAGAGGTAGCTCAGGGAGAAAGGAGGAGGTCGCCATGAAGTCTCATCGACCCTGTAGGGTCTTACCGATATAGAACGGGCTCACTGAGGGAAGGACTTTGCCATGAGGTCATATAGACTAGTGAATATCTCACCGATAGCCTTTATGGTATCGATTTGACTTTGACGGCCCAATGAAAGGTCTCACCGACTGTCTTGTGCTACACCGATGGCTGCCTGGAGAGACACATTTACATCGAGGAGACACAATTAGTGTCTCACCGACATGCAATGCATTTGAGTGACCTTTGACCGCCCAGAAGCCTTGCATGGATTTTGTTCCACCAATCATAGGGAACTCAAGGAGTGATCCATTGGCCCTTTGAACGATTGACTATTCCTGTTAAAGAAGACCAACAGAATGGAGCCAAGATGGATTCATTTTGAGATCAAGAGGCGATGAATTGACTTGGGTGGTGCGAATATCTGAAAGGAGGCCCAATGGTGCTTCCATAAGATGGTCGGCATTAAGAGATATCCAAAACATGAAGGAGGCCATAAGAACAAAGAAACTATGATTCACAGGGGTAGCTGTAGTGACCACTGGTGAGAGGCCGATTAGTATTAATGGTGATCTTTTAGAGCATTCAAGGCGGCCTCGATGGAGTTCAAAGATGGACACGAAGGCATAGAATTAATGCTGTAGCTACCAAAAGAACTAAAAGGCTTCTCCTGAGGGCAGAAAATCTTTTGGCAATATGGACAGTAGGGCTTAACATTGAATACAATATTGACTCTCCTCAGAAAGATCTAAGGGCCAACCCACTTGCAGTCAGTAGATATTTTGTAAACCCTAAGACAAGGAGGCCAACACATTCCTTTTGGTACATTCTATATATATGCCATTCTAGTCTCTTTGTAAAGGGGTTAGAGAACACAAAAGTTAGAAAGAAAAAAGTTTTTAGAAGTTAGAACTCAAGAGGTTAGAAGTTAAGAGCAGCAATAGAGTAGGAATTTTCTGAAGCACAGAGGAGACAAAGCTGCATCCTGATTCTTAGTAATGGGAGCTTCTTTTGTCTTCTTTTTTAGCAGTTAGATTTAGTATTGGCTGCAATGCATTTCAAAGTTCTCTTGGTATAGATGGAAACAATCTGAAGACATGGATTCTCTGTACACTAGTGATTGTGCCAACTTTGTAAATATTGCTTATCTGTTTCACTAACAGTAGAAGCAATCATATTTAATCTACTTCATATTGTGTTCTAGAATGATATTTGTCTTAAGTCAATCATTTGATTTGAGAATCTTTCAAGGGTTGAAGTCTTATTCTATGTTTTGCTTAAATGGTAACTTGAAATCTGTTATTTGAATTGGCACTGTGAACGAAGGAGGCTGTGTGTCAATCACAAGTTTACTTTGTTCTGCAGTTTTAGTTAACAAACTCCTTGCAAGATAGCATGTCTGGTTAAGTTAGAAGAATTGTCATTCTTTTCTATTCCAAAGCTCTGATCTATCTTTTTTTTCTTTCTTTAAAAACCCTAGTTAGATTAGGTTTAAGTTCATATTTGATTGGAGAACAATCCAGAAGCTCAACACTAGCAGGCCCCTTGAATATTACTATTACATTGACCAATTGAGCAACATTAGGATAGTTGAGAACCAACTACAAAGACCTTGGGAGCTAAGATATCCATGTGATTATCTTTCTCTTTCAGGAGAAACAAAATAGCAATATTTTGTTTGCATGTTGCTGTGCTATTTGCACTCCCAACAGGTTGCTCACTCATTTGAATCAACACAATTTGCAAAAGCTAGATGGTTAATTGGTAACTTAACAATGTGTTGGACAGATGTTGTAGGTTGTGAAAGGGGATCAATAACTTTTCAATAAAGCACGTCCATAAAGAGAAATCGGAAGGTGGATGTTGTATCAAACAAGGTTGTTGATGATGTAAGAATAGTTGGTACATTGAGCTAGCAGGTTATTAATTAACCCATTACACATCAGGTGTTGATTGTACTTGGTTCAATCTTGGGTATAATGTGATATTGCTATTAATCTCAAATGGAATATGGTTGTTTGAAATCATATATATCAAACACTGAGTTTTCAATTGGAACATAAGAACAAATATCATGAAATCGAAATATTTGAAATAATATTTCATGAATATCAACAATTTCATAGAAAATGAAAGATTTTCAACAAATTTCAATCCATTCACTTATTTTTGGAACATTTTAAAGAAATTTAGACATCTATTCTAAAATACGTGTATGTGTAGGATCATCATGGAAAAAACAAGCCCTTGAGTGGCAAAAAAATAAGAAAAATTAGAGTTAGGAAACTTGACATAAAAATTTGAATAAGTTATCTATATTATTTCAAAAATATGTAAGAATAGAATCTATAGAAAATTGAATGTAGTTTCTAAACTACTAGGTCTTTTTAAAAAAACAAAAAATCTATTTGGTGAAAATTTGAAATTTCAATGCAGTAGTACTTAAATTTCAGGGAAAAAATAAGTAGGTGTATGTCTAACCACCCTAACCACAATAAAATGATAATATTTTTTTATAAGATTTTATATATAAGTAGAGGAATCATGTCCCGATGTGATGCATATTTATTTCTAATTTTTTTCTAAGTAAATAATTAATTATGATTTTTTTATTACAACTTTTAAAAATATAAAAACACATATGTCTGACCACCTTAACTTGGTAAAAAAATTATGAAATTCAATTTTTTATTTTTTTAATCCTATATTATGTGAAGCATAGAATGTGATGCATGTTTTGGATTAAAAAAAAGTGATACCATTTGAAAGTTATAGATATTTTTCAATCAACCTATCAATCAAGACTTTAGTTATAATTCAAATAGAAAATGAATAATAATTACTTATTAGATTCAAAGTAAGGCATAATTTATATTAGTGGAAAGCTAAGAATCTCCTATAAAAACCTTTTTTGTTTCATCAATTTTGGGTAAAAAAAAGGTTATTAGCCACATACCCATCATATTGCCACTTTTTGGCCCATCATGATCCTATACATACCCCAACATAAAAATACTGAAAATTAAAATTTTCTCTCGGTTATTCTCCATGCATGCCCCAAATAATTAACTAAAATAGAGCAAACCACTTTATAGTTCACCAGATTGCTTCATAGCTACATATAAAACAATGTGATCTTTTAAAGAGAGGGGTTTTAGTTTGGACATCGAGTAGGTTCTATATGCACCTTTAAACGATGCAACACAGTCTTGTTTGACTAAACTAACAAAACTAGCTACAAAAGATTCATGAGATAGGTAACTATCTAATTGGTTCTGATATTAATCAATTTCTATATGCATACAAATTTTTACACTGGAATGATTCAAAAAATAGGAAAAAAGAACAAAACTTGAAGAATTTTTGGCTTTTCTGAGATTCAAAAATTTGAACTTCACTTAAAAAGAAAGATCCTCTAGCCTTTTATAGAACACAGGGCATAGGTAGGATAAGACAACTACATGAGAAGAAATCCAAGGGACAAATCACATGAAGACACGTGGAATGTAGTAACTGATAAGAGAATTGCAATCAAAGTCAATGAATGCCAACTCCAATTGCACATTGAAGATCTTTAGGTTTTAGTCTTTAATCATCAGGGTTCCTTCTTGGAATCAAAAAAATCCACTCAAACAAAATGTAGGAACTTCCCAAAAATTTAGTGTGATCAAGTGGAATTTTTACCCCTACACTTCAGGATCTTCCTCGATTTGAACATTCTAGGAATGAGCCACCCCCGGAATAGGTACACTTCTTTGCTGCATGCTTGAACTCCATAGTCATGGGATCCTAGTATCTGGTACATCTTTGCAACAAACTCTATTCTAGCATGAGCTTTTAAAGTGCATCATTGAACCTGGAAACACCATTGGATTTATTCACAAATAGAATTTGCCGACCATCCATACCCAAACTTTGCATCACAATCTACATCTGATGCAATCACAAATTCCACACATTAAATCCCTTTTAAAGTAAAAAATTTATAAAAATCTCATGTAAATAAAGCCATTATTCAAATGTTAGTACATAAATCTCATAAATAACATGCTTTCTAGCATATCATAAATCCTTGCATAATAATCTTCTACATATACTGGATTACCAGACTACTAAAATCTTTAGATAACCTTAAGATTAAAATATATTTCATTTCATATCGTTTCCTGGTACCCGGTACCTGGTATTCAGCTTTACCCATGAACTTTCCCTGAACTTTGGTTTTACCAAAACTTCCATTTTACCGAACTCCAAATATTGGACCGGAATACTCTACTCATATTTGCATCACCTTTTACCTTTCAAACATTTTTGGTACCTAGTATTCGGTTCCTGAAAAACTTACATTACGAAATAATCTTTGATTAAATATTTTTTTTTACTTTTCACTTTCGGTGATCTTTTCAACTTGCTAGCTCTTTCCATAAGAGTTATTATTTTTCAGTTGGGTCCTCAAGTCTTATAGTCTTGGGGCTTGTTGTGAGAACACACAACTTGCAACCAATAAAACCAAATTTAAACCAAAATTGAAATTAAGTCACCAGTTGTAAATTATAATTTATAAATATTTTAAAACAATAAATTTCACCTTTACCTATATTTTGGCATAAAAAGTAAAACTCCACCGAAAACATCCATGTGTGCTCTAATTAATTCCAATTTTTGGTACTTAGTGAAAAGAATTAGTTCATTGACATTGAACTACATAATATGGTAATCCTCCAAATCCAACCAGGGATAGAGCCTTGTTTCTAGTCATTCATACATAGCCTTGACAAGGTTATCTCTGTAATTCCCCCCAAACATAGCTCTACTACCATCCAGGGATCTATATCCTTAGTAGAGTTATTTGGATAGCCTAAAGAGTTAATTTTTTTTTTAGATATTGCAATGATAGCTCATTTTTCAACTTTTGATATTTCAATGATAGCTCATTTTTCAACTTTTGATATTTCAGTGATAGCTCATTTTTCAATTTTTGATATTTCAATGATAGTTCATTTTTCAACTTTTGATATTTCAATGATAGCTCATTTTTCAACTTGCAGGCAAATAAGCCTACTATTAGGTTGGGAATTTTAGTGGTAGCAAAGGTTAACTTTTGATTTTTAATTCAATGAAAATACCTTCATAAATTCACCATTTCCCAAAAATTCATTGAATAATTCCTTGTTGGTGCATATTTCTAGCTAAATTTTACCAGTTTATGCCAAATCCTAGCTAACTGCGACTCACTGTGTTAAAAAATATGCATAAATTAAAATTTAGCAACAAACAATTTAATCACAAAATTAAATACATCTAAATTTTAGAAATATTAGTTACCACCCGTCCAATTAAATTTTATGGCAATTGCTAGATATTTGACTAGCACTCCCAATTTGATGGGGCTACACCTCATTAATGGATCGAAACTGTCATGATTACATTGAAACATGATCACATTATTCTACATTACATTCGCACACCTTATTTCACACATATTATTTCCTTCAACTTACTTGGGTGATGACGTGTGTTGTCTTACCAACTTTTTTTTCCCTTCTACTCTGCACACATAAGCACCTCCATAATTAATATAGCTCAAGAAAAATATATGAAATGACCGCCCTTTACTTCAAAATCTTCAACTTTCTTGATTCACAATCTTCGTACTGCTCAAATTTGAAGCAATTTATCATCAACTATGTGCAAAGAATTAATTTGATTTAACATTCTACTCTGAAGATAATTGTTTGATTTCCACCTTGCTTATGAATCCAAAACTTCACTTGAGGAAACTATGTATTGCAACTTCCTAACAAATTTCTATAAATTATGCATTTCTTCTCAAATTCTTCACACTTTTTCTTAGCATTCCTCTCTTGTTCTGCATTTTTGCTCATTTTATTCTCTCTTGTTTCTAGGCCATGGATACTCCAATTTTCTTAAGCTTCTCTCACTGCAAGAATTTTTTCCTAGGAAGTATCACACCGCAAAGGCTTGAAAAGGTTTTCTTCATTCATAATTCCAATTTTACTGTACCAAATTTATGCTTAGTTCTTGGTGAAAAGTACATGTGGAATCCAACCACTACTTTCACTTTTATTCCAATGTGGCTTCTCATTTTGTAGCATTGCTTTTGGATATTGGGCTACTTGTTGAAGATGTTCGCTTGGCTACCAATTTGATAGTAAGGCCTGAATATTTGGATAATCTGGATACTATTTTATCTATTGTACACCTGACCATCTGAATCCTTTTCATGGATGATATTCCTCGGTTCTTGGAACATGAGGAAGTGGTTCCACTTTGGCCTTTCCTCATTGACCTCCATATTCATGACTTTGAAGGTGATAGGGAACTCTCCTACATAGGGTATTTAGCCCTGATAGATGAGGCATCCCATATCAATTGAATGGCTACTTCTACCTGCAACTTGACTCACTCTTTGTGGCTTTTTGTGATCCTTTTGAAGCAAGAATTTTGATACTTCATGTATATACATGATACACACACACACACACACACACACACATATATATATCTTTTAGTACATCTTAAAGCATGTTTTATTGTGTATGGTTTTATCATTTTTCATTTCACAGTTCAATTTTACAAATGTTTGAATGAACTCTCATGCATAAGATAAGTTAAGTAGGATTTGTTAATGTAGAGGCCAAACAAAAAAGAAAAGAAAAGAAAGAAAAGCAAAAAAAAAAAACCCCTAAAAAAGCAACTAACCCTAACTAACCAAACTTATAATCTAACAAGTAATTAACCTTAACAAAAAAACTTATTTTAATTTCTATGACTATTTCCATTGTTGTTTTGGTAAAAATTACAACAGGTTTATCCTTAAATTCATTAAAAAAAAAATTCAACAACTCCACTATAACAATGAATTATCTTATTTTTCTGCATTTAATAATCATAAATTCAAAGGTGTACTTACCTCATTAAAGGTCAATTGCACATGCTTCATCTGATGCGATGATACTCTACCTTCTTCCAACCTTGGTTCACTTCCACGAACGACTGTGTCCATTTCTCAACTTTCTCCTTTGAAAATCTTCATATCTTCAGTCTTGTCTTCACTTTGCACTTTGTTAGACCAAGATATATCACAACTTATATTTTTACTAGAGAGAGAAAAATTAAAAGTTTTATACTCTATATCTTGAATAAAAATAGGGAAATTTCCTTTTTTAAAGTTTGTGAATTTTCAACTTGGAGAAAAATACATGCATCTCCCACTCAATTTTCTCACTTCTTTTCCTCATTTGTGTTTTCCACATATAAGGAGAATGATGACTCATCAATACTGTTTCCTCATTTATGATGTGATGTGTCTGAATCTCGACATTCTCACCTATTTTCCTACAAAATTTTAGGATTTTCTTTATAATAATTGTAGTTTTCAAACTGTCTTGATGTGTCAGTTAATTTTTTAATATTTCTAATTCCACTACCTGGTTAAATTTTTTTCTCGCTAATGGTTCTTTTCTCCTAGCAGTTAGAACTTATTTTGTTAATGGAATCACTTTACACATGGCCAAGCTTACCCTAGTTAAAAAAAATTCACACTCAAATTCACCATGATCAGTTATATCATGAATTCTACACTTAGTGACTCTACTAAAGGTGAATAAACTCAAAGGATGTAATTTCCAGTTAAATTTTTTCCAAAGTTTCTTGACTTCCATACTAAAAAACTAGCTTGCACTCAATTTCACTTTACAAGCTTCCTTCCAAAACTCGTAACTAACATAAAATTCAAAGATATGCCCTCTTTCTAGCACTAGTTCCTGTTGACTACAATTTTACTCACAACAATAGGGTGAATAAATTCTTTATAGATAAACCACAAAGAGCCTATCCTCCTTGAAAGATATGGAACAAAGACAATCTAAAATGGGAAATTGCTTTAATAGGAAAAGATTGACTCAGTTCAATCCCAAGTCTTTGGTAATTAGGTCTTGATTGTACTAGGTTCGCTCTCATGTATAATATGATATTGTTGTTAATCTCAAAGGGAATATGGTTGTTTGAAATCATATATATCACACACTAAGTTTAAATTAGAACATAAGAACAAATATCATGAAATCAAAAGATTTGAAATAATATTTCATGAATATCAATAATTTTTTTGCTATCACTTAAGTAGATTTAGCATTACACATTCAACAATTTCATAGAAAATAAAATATTTTCAACAAATTTCGATCCATTCACTTATTTTTGGAACATTTTAAAGAAATTTAGACATCTATTCTAAAATAAAATATAAAAAATACTAAAAAATTAAAATTTTCTCCCGATTATTCTACATGCATGCCCCAAAGAATTAACTAAAACAAAGCAAACCACTTTATACTTCACTAGATTGCTTCACAACTACATATAAAATGGTGTGAGATTTAAAGAGAGGGGTTTTAGTTTGGACACCAAGTAGGTTTTGTATGCACCCTTAAACGACGCAACACACAGTCTTGTTCGACTGAACTAACAAAACTAGCTACAAAATATTTATGAGATAAGTAGCTATCTAATTGGCTCTAATATTAATCAATTTCTATGTGCATGCAAATATTTACACTAGAATGATTCAGAAAATAGGAAAAAAGAACAAAAATTTTAAAGAAGTTTTGGCTTTTCCAACATCTAAAAAATCTGAACTTCACTTAAAAAGAAAGATCCTCTGGCCTTTTATAGAACACAAGGCATAGGTAGTATAAGAAAAATACATGAGAGGAAATCCAAGGGACAAATCACATCAAGGCATGTGGAATGTAGTGACTAATAAGAGAATTGCAATCAAATTCAAAAAAGGTCAACTCTAATTGCACATTTTTCAAAGATCTTCGGGCTTTAATATCTAATCATTATGGTTCCTTCTTGGAATCAAACAAATCTGCTAAAAAAAAAAATGAACTTCTGACAAATTCAAAGTGATTAGGTGGAATTTTCGCCCCTACACTTTAGGTTCTTCCTTGATTTGAACATTCTAGGAATGGGCCACCCCTAGAATAGGTACACTTCTTTGCCGCATGCTTGAACTCTAGAGTCCTGAGATCCCGATATCCAACACATCTTTGCAATGAACTCTATTCCAGCACAAGCTTTTAAAGTGCATCATTGAACCTGGCAACACTGTCGGATTTATTTGTAAATATGATTAACCATCCATACCTAAACTTTGCATCACAACCTGCATCTCCTGCAATCACAAATTCCACACATTGAATCCCTTTTAAAGATTTTTTTTTTTATAAACATCTCATGTAAATAAAACCATCATTCAAATGTTAGTACATAAATCTCATAAATAACATGCTTTCTAGCATATCATAAATCCTTGCATAAGTATCTTCTACATATACCAGATTATCAGACTATCAAAATCATTAGACAACCTTAAGATTAAAACATATTTCATTTCACATCATTTCCTGGTACTTGGTACATAGTATTCAACTTTACCCATGAAATTTCCCCAGACTTCAGTTTTACCAAAACTTACATTTTACTGGACTCCAAATATCGAACTGAAAAACTTTGCTCATATTTGCACCACCTTTTACCTTTCAAACATTTCTGGTTCCTGGTATTTGGTACTTGAAACACTTACATTACGAAATACTCTTTGATTAAAGATTTGTTTTTACTTTTCACTTTCAGTGATCTTTTCAACTTTCTAGCTCCTAACATAAGAGTTATTATTTCTCACTTGGGTCCTCAAGTCTTATAGTCTTGGGGCGTGTTGTGAGAACACACAAAACACATGTGATAGATATGTCTCTTAATTTTCTTCCAAATATGTGCTCACACATGTATGATCACACCTTGCTCTTACACCTTCTTTCCTCTTGTGACACTTTTCAGAAGGATAAGCCTCCATCATCTCATTCAATCTTGAACTTCCATTTAGTTAATGGATCTTGGCCATTGATTTCCCCCATAAAAAACTTATATATTGAGGAAATCTCTCTCATTTTGAAGCATCTTCCTTTATCATATCTATATGATGCTATTTTCTTCAATCAATCCTCAATCCCAATATCATGTTATTTTTCTAAGTAAACACATTCCATCCAACTAAAATATGAAAAGGAGTACAACAAGTAGACATGGGTACATCTACTTCAACTTAATTGATGAGGTGAGAAAAGTAAAAGGGTATGTGCAGGATCATGATGGGCCAAAAAGTGGCAATATATATGGGTATATATAGGGTATGTGGCTAACGACTTTTTTTAACCCAAAATTGATGAAACAAAAATGGTTTTTAAAGGAGATTCTTTCCTTTCCATCAATATAAATTATGCTTTATTTTGAATTTAGTAAATAATTATTATTTATTTTCTATTTTAATTACCACTAAAGTCCTGATTGATAGGTTGATTGAAAAACATCTATAGCTTTCAAACGGTATCACATTTTTTGAATTTGAAACATGTGCCACATTCTATGCTTTGCATACTATAGGATTAAAAAAAGAAAAAATAAATTTCATGAAGTTTTGACCAAGTTAAGGCGGTCTGACATACGATTTTTTACATTTTTTAAAAGTTGTAATAAAAAATTCATAATTAATTATTTACTTGTAAAAAAATTACAAAAAAATATGCATCATATCGGGACATGAGTCCTCTACCTATATCTAAAATATTATAAAAAAATATTATTGTGGTTAGGGTGGTTAGACAAACACCTACTTATTTTTTCCTTGAAATTTAAGTACTACTACATTGAAATTTCAAATTTTCACCAAATAGATTTTTTTTTTTTAAAACCTAGTAGTTTAGAAACTACATTCAATTTGCTATAGATTATATTCTTACACATTTTTGAAATAATATAGATAACTTATTCAAATTTTTATGTCAAGTTGCCTAACTCTGATTTTTCTAAATTTTTTGCCAAGCTTAAGGGCCTATTTTTTCCATGATGATCCTGCACATGCCCAAAAGGAAAGGTAATTATTCATTATTGCTTTTATCTTTTTTTTTTTTTTTTGTCTCTTATACATTTAATCAACTTTATATATCATTCATTCTAGGGGGTGGTGGGCTCAAATGTGGCATGTCATGTTGCCAACATTGTGCCACATGGAACTACACTACATGGGACTTATGTAAGATGTATTCTCCATTAAATCCTTAACCACGAGACCAATATCATAGTGTACATGTACAAAAAGGATGGAAATAATGTTTGAGAACCTCACTCCATATGGAAATGTGAAAAGCATGCCTTGTGGCTATTTATTACCATATGAGGGATATGCGAAGTGGATTAGACAAAAACTATCATTTATTTCAGCTCTACTAATTATGGACATGCCTATGAGATTGATAAGAGCACATTGAGTAGTTTCTTTTTTAGGCTACATCATGGACCTATATTTGAAGCTTTTCCTCAGGGAGTAGAGTGATCTCATTTTTTAGGCTTGAAATGGATGATGAGGGAAGAATTTCCAAGCGATGATAGCCAATATCATGTGAATACTTGTAGTGTCATAAAATTTACACCTTTACATTTTCACACTATATTTGGGTCCCTTAATTAATTGGACTTAATTAAGCATCTAATTGGCCCAATTATGCATTTAAAATCCTAATTAATCTCATTTTCTGAAAGGGAAATTGGTATTAAACAATTGAAAGCATTAATTAAATTACCTTGAAATTGGTGTGTCCTAGGTTTGGGGCCTAGGACCCATTCACCCAAGGGTGATTGGGTTCCCCTTAAGTTTAGGACCCTAATTTTTATTATGTTTTTGGTAGTATTTTTATGATTTAAATTCAATTTGTAATTTTTGTCTTTTGATGTTTAATCTTGAGAAATTAGAAAATTACCTATAATTACAAGGCCTTTTTTTTATCAAATTCAAATCCTAAGCAATCTAGTTCTAGCAAGAGGTGAACTTTACAGGAGCTAAGATTGTTGTCAAAGGTGTTGAAGAGTAGATTTCTCAATGATTTGTTGCAACATTCAAGATCTTAAGTATCATGTCAAAGTTATCTTCATTCATGCATGTTTTGGAGCTAACACTATGATGTAGGTTTCAAGCATTCAAGTCAAGATTCAGGCCATCAAATAAAGCACCTAATCAAGCCATTTCATGCAAGATCAAGACCTTGGAGAGATGTGTTAGATTTCAGTCCTCTAAGGATCCCCATTCAAGGGTTTGGTGAGTTGCAACATAACAAGTGTTCATTCATCATTCCTCCTATTCATGTTTCATTTAATTTATAGGTTTAATTGTACCAAAATGATGTTTGGCCAAGGAAAACCCCTATTCACCAAAAAAAAATTCCCTCTCTTTGTGTTTGTAGATCTTAGGTTGAAGAAGGATTGAAGATTGATCAAATGCATAATTTTGCAAAGTTTCTAAAGTTGTCAACATTGTCGTCAAGCCACAAAAACTCATAGAATTTCATTCCAACTTTCCAATTATGAAATCCAGAGAAATCGAGAGCGTATACCTAGGATCAGTGGATAGTGAAAAATGATTTTGAATCCCTATAGCAAGAAGCATTCACCCTAGGGTGAATTTTTCCTAGGAGGACACTCAATAACTACTTTTGGTGATAGGTGCATAAATTCATAACCTTCTTAGATTTGTTGGAACTTTGTTGATTATGTTAGATTAAGGTCTTAAACTAAGGATTAAAAGTTTACATTTCATAATTATATTCATTTGGTATTTTTAATTTATCTCCCAAAAGTGCATTTCATGTTGATTTACCCTGTCCTTGATCATAAGGAAAACAACAAGATCTCCATCAAGATTGACTCACCTGAGCGTTGAAAGTCAATACTTCGTAGGGGATCTCTTTTTCCTAATGAAAGTAGGGAAATAGGTGCATACCCCCATTAAAAACCTACCTCACCCATTTTCCTTCATATCATTTTGGTGAACCCAACATTTTACATCAAATTTTTTGAAATTGGAGTCCATTCAAACCCTAGATCTAGAATGTGTATTAGTTTTCATTGCATTAATTTGAATCTCATTTAGTGTTATTAGAATTACATTATTTTACATCTCATTCAGGGTTTTAGGTTTTCATTTTGCATCCTTTAAAATTTAAAAAATTCAAAAATTTCCATGCATATTACATAGATTTTGCATAGTAATTGCATAACAGTGTATTTTCAATCATTTATATTTACAAATTGAGTCAATTTCATTTCAAGAAGTGTCAAATTTTTCATTCATTTCAATTGCATTAGGACACCTAAATCTAGAAAATTTAGTCATTGAAACCAAAGTTTGTAATTGGAAATAGGAAACCCTAGCACTGAACCTGAGACTTAGATTTAATTCTTTGCAACCCCTAACTTGAGGCCCATTTGACCTAGTGAAAATCAATCCTTGTACAGGTATCATTTAAAAATTATGGGTAGTAATTTATCTTTGTTTACTTCATTCTAATTTACATTGTTGAATTTGAGTTTCAATTTCAAAAATCATAAAAATTTGTTACTATTTGCATTAGGTTCAATTGGTCAAATTGAGTGCATCGTTTGAAATAAAAATTGGAATTAAAAACATATCATTTTCAATATATTGCATTCAAAAATAAAAAAATCTTCATATATCAGATTTGAATCTTTGCATAAAAATTCATCATGGACATGTATATGGGTAATATATGGATGACCTTAAGATCTTTGGTAGATGTTTCAAGTTGTGTTTTTGGTGATGACCCTAATGAAATTGAAACTATTAATGAACCTTCACCTGGACTAATGAATGTTCTTGTGAAATGGAAATCTTAGGCCAAGATGAAGATATCATGCAATAATTCATACAAGACTCCAAGTACACAACCTTGAGAACAATGTATCCTTTTACCTATCCATGCAAACGCCATGCCTATAATACCATCACTTGATATGTTTGACCTCTTACATCTTGAAATAGAAGCACAAAGAAATCCTCAACCATCAATCATTAATGAACTTATTAATAAGGACAATAATGATACTCTTTTATCATGTTCATTGAGTTACTGATACACCCATTAATTTAGAAGAGAGTTATGGTCAAGGGTTTAAGATCTTAAAAAAAAAGGGATGTGACATAAACAATGAGCATGAAATTCTTAAATTGTTAGAGAAATACCATTCGAGGATACCAAGGTGTTAGGATATCAAGATCTCCCCCTCCCTTGCACATCTCCTAAGGGAAAAGGTGTTCCCTTTCACAAGATCATATCAAGAAACTAATTAATACCTCACAAGGATCGTAGGGTCACCTTAGATCCTCCTCTCCCACCTCCACCTCAGTAAATTTCCCAAACAAGTAAGAAATCTAAGAGACATAAGATTAAGGATTTTCCTTTCTTACATAGTACACTAGAAACTAAATAAAAAATGGAACAACTCCTCTATCTAGGATTGATTTACTTTCCACCTATCAAAGAAAATAAAAAGGAAAGAGTAAAAACATGAATTACTATGCATTTCATTTCTTACTAATGAGTGTCATATTTTACAACGATTGATCCATAAAAATGATGTTATTGATGTAATTAATTAAAATGCATGCACTTTTCTCCTTTCCATGTGATAGTTGTAGGATCATAGTATACTCATTATTGTATTGCATATCATGTTCTATATTGCAAGGAGCACATTCTCATCACACATATCGGCTGATCCTTGTCCTGCACTTAGCGGGGGCAAGGATTTAGATAGTCTTGTCCTAGTTTGACACTTGTTGTTGTCCCTTTGGCTAGTTATCCACTTTCTACATATGATGAACAATATTGGGATGCAAATGACCTTCTATAGGTTGACTCGTATGTGACATACTAGTCTTCTCTTTGTGTTCTTTATGATTACATATGCATAATATGATCCCCCATGTTGTGTTGCTTGGAATGTTTGTAAATCTTTGTGAGACTTCTTTGGATGACCCTTGTCACTCTATTGGTGCAAGGATACAAAAGAAGTGAATATGTCACATGACATACCTCTATTTGTATCTACATTCTTCTATCTATCATAAACCTTTATCTTTTCGCTTTTCTTATGTTTTCCTTTTTGAAATGATGCAAGGTGTCAATAAATTTAAGTCTCTTCGATGTTGAACCAAAAACTTCCATTTGTTCTCTCTCTATGTGTGCCATTCTTTGTGCTTGTTGTTCTATGATTTATTTGGGAATGATGATTGTTCTGAGCTCGATTATATCATTGTAGTAATGACAGACATTTAACCCAAATTCATGGATCCATTATGTGTTATCTTAGGATTGCATATGGGGGAAAACCCTTGTTTCATAACATAGCTCTATCTCGAGAACATATGTGTTACATAGGGATTTCTAAATAAAGTTCTCATGTATTGGAATTTATTGAGTTCTACTTTAAAGTAATCGCTCATAGTATGGTGTTCAACATTTTCCTTAAAGTGGGGGCATATGCATCCCTACTCATTGTTTGCTTCAAAGTATGGTATTCTTACTTCACGTGATGTATCTTCTAGGTGGTGTCTTTGGGTTTGACGCCCTTCAAGATTGCAATCTTTCTTGGCATATGACATTCCTCTTGGTGGTGATGCTACAAATTGCATTCCCTAAGTTGTGAATCTTTTATTCTCGACTAGTTATCTCTTGGAGATATTAAGCACGGTGTTCCCTAAGGTGAGACCTTTCATGAACTAAGAAAAACCCCTTTGAATATCTTATTGCATGTATCAAGGCCACCAAGCATAACACAAATTACTTACCAATGGATCCTTTTTCATGAGTGCCTTTCATAACACAACTTGCTAGCCTTGTGACCATTTTGTGTGGCACCTTATCAAGTTTATGAGGAGGTATACTTTTGGTATGGTTAGTACAATGAGAGCCTCTAGACCTGGCATGAATTTCCCATTGTATGTCACTCGTGCATTTATTGATTGTACTATAGAATCATAATACTATCTGAATCTTCAACTTCATATAGTTTGATTTCCCTTGTGCCATATTTTTTGTTTTATTCAAGGGGTAAACGCTTTTGACCAGAGCTATGAACCAGATACAACCATTCAACAATACCAACCCAACGGGGTTTGAACCTTGGTGGCAAGAACAATAATGCCACCTATAAACCATCACACCATGCCAATATCGGCTCCCTTGTACCATATTTGTATTCATGGTTGAGTAGTGTTTTATATGTTCACTCATGTAGTGTTTTATATATTTTATCTTGATCAAATTTTTTTAGAGGTTCATTGATTCTAAAGTTTAAAGTCTTGACATGCTTAAGGATTTCTTCATCATCATGTTCCTATCTTCATGGGACATCTTTTTAGGAGGTCTTATTCTTCTCTTTCTCTCTTTTGGAGAGGAGTTTTGTTCCCACTGGGTTTTCTCCTTTTTCTCTATTTGTGAGAGATCTTTATTGTACATGAGCACCTTACTAGACCTTGTTTGTAGGACTCATATTTCTAGTGTTTAGCTTACTCCTTGAGTATGGATTAAGGGGGGTGTTAGTGTGATAAAAGGTATTATCAAACTAGTTAGCTGTTAGCCTACTTAGTAGAGTCTTATTCACACTACACTTAAGCTCACTTATAGGTTATCTAGACTTTTTCTCACATCATGTAGACTCACCAAGTGTCTCAACACTTGTCTATAGAGTCCTACACTTATTTCATACTTGGGGGGGTAGCCAGAGTTTGACTCCTACCTTCTCACCTCTTCATCTTTTTCTTTATAAGCAAAGCTCATTTGTACATTTCACAACACATACATGCTTATGAATTTTTTCATTTTGCATATTTTCATTTGTTGATTTTTTTGAGTTTCCAACTATATCTTGGTTTCTCCAACATTAAGTTCTCTAATTCAGATAAGTTTTTGAAACCCTTGATGTTAAAAGATTCTAGGAATATATTATATATAAGAATTTGATGATAATATGATTGAGTTAGATAGTTGTGTTATTCAATTTTCTATTTTAATTATTTGATTTAGGATCTTTGCCAAATTATCACATGTATAATTTTACATTAATTATTGTAATATTGATTATTCACATCTATTTTAATAATAGTACATCTTGTAAATTATCACAGCTCTAATATTTAATCTGTTAAATCTATATTAAACAACTTTAGGAGAAAAATATTGTTATAATTAGATTATAGTCAAAATTAATGGTGGGAAATGAATTACCTATTTATTCACACGTTCAAACTGTAGAAAGTCCTAATATCTATAGGGGCATCATGCCTCATTGATTCATGATATTGTAGGCCCGCAAGGGTTAATATAAATTCTAAGTTGCATTTGTCAATATAATTTAGAATGCATTCATCACAAGAAATTTAGATGCTCCTACTTACTATTTATGGAAAATAGAAGCAAAATGCTTAAAATTACAATCATCTTAGGTAGACTTTACCAAACAAAAGAGTCATTGCAAGAATTATACCAAGCAAATACATGTCACATATTGCAAACAAGATCTCTATTTCTTATTTACATAGTGTTTAGAAAATGGCATTAGTATATAAACTCTATGCTACCTAGATTCTTTGCAACCATCAAATTTGAGGCCATATAATCCTTGCGTATAAAAGGCCATGATAATAAAGAGGATAAAAGGAAAACAATTGAAAACATAATTATATATAATTTCTAATTCACAAATACTACCAACTCTTGACTTCAAAGTGAATATGGCTCCAAAAACAAGTAAAAATTTGATAGTAATAATAACATGACCCAAAAAAACAATAATATAATATTAATAACAAATTGTAATGATATTATAAATTACCACAATTAAACTCCAATCATGCATTATTTTCTATAATAACATAATTTAATTTACAAATTTAATAAAATAATACTTAAACCATTTAACCAACACCAAACCAAGCTTCCATTTAAAATGTGATTTATAACTTGTGCCCCAATTCAAAACATTCGCCCATTTTCAAGTTTTCACGAGCTTTATCGTTTTATCTTAAATAAGTAATATTCTTTAACTTATCAGTCAACGCCCCACAATTGCGAATCTGTCCCGAAATATATCATATAGATTTTTTTTGACCAATTAGTCATGAAATGACTCCTCGATGCTATGGCGTCTCTACAAACTTTAACACGTAAGTGACCTCATATTCCCTTCACAGTAAGCAATCTCCAATCTAGTGATTGCTGGATGCTATGGTGTCTCTTAAAACTTTAAAAAGTGAGTGACCTCTAGCCAGTCTTCGTTGGCCTATCTGCCTGCCTAGAGCCTTATAAATAAGTGTACTGATACTCCCTTCACAGTACACTCCATTTTGATTTTGAAGAAAATCCCAGCCGCAAATATGAAGTCCACCGACTTGCCTCTTTACACTACAGTCGAACAGCCCTTTGCAAAGATAAGCAGAGCTTATGCCTGCATATACTTTGCTGCAATTCTCGGGCTTATATTTTATCGTATAGTTGATATCCCAAGTGAAGCTTTTTGGCCATGGATGTTGGTATTTTGTGCAGAGTTAGGCTTTGCTTTCTTTTGGATTTTGGACAGGCGACCAGGTGGCGCCCGGTCTCTCGCCACACTTTTCCACAAAAACTCTCCGACAGGTAAGAGAGACTTTTAGATCTGTAAGGCATTTTTGTAAGCATTAGAACTATTTTCTCTTCTTAATAGTTTTACATATTAAAACAAATGAAAAGAGGGGGATTTGAGACACTGGTGACAGGAAACGTAAAGTCTCAAAACTAAAGAACGTACAGTATAACATATAATCTCTGATGGTAATATTTACATTCCAGATTTCTTTATGACCTGTTAGATATATTTATATTAAAGGTTTTAATCCATTTTATTTCTGCTTGAGGTTTTAAGAGTATGGAATCTAAGAGTATTATTGATATGATATGTGCATGTACAGTTTTGAAAAGGAGCTGCCACCAGTTGATATATTTATCTGCACAGCGGATCCAACTAAAGAGCCTCCACTCACGGTTGTAAACACTCTACTCTCCATTCTGTCTCATCATTATCCCACAGAAAGACTGTCCTGCTATGTCTCAGATGATGGAGGATCCCCACTCACTTTTTACGCTCTGTTTGAAGTTTCACAGTTTGCGAAGTTTTGGGTTCCTTTTTGCCGTAAGCATTCCATTGAACAAAGATGCCCAGATGCATATTTCTTTGAAAATGATGATTATCCAAATAAGAGTTTGAGCTTTGCAAGCGAACGAGAAAAGCTCAAGGTGTGGTATAAATAGATTGATCTACATAATAAGATATGTCCTATTGAAGAGATTAATATTCTAGGAAGTAGAATTGATGGTTTTTATTGTTAGCACGACTTTATGGGTTGTTTTCTTGTCTTGTAGAATATGTTCGAGGACATGAAGTATTCCATAAATAGCACTGCGGAGAAGGGCACCGTTCCAAGAGATAAATGCAATGATCACAAAGGCTTTAAAGAATGGAGCTCTGGAATGACCTCACGAGATCATCCCAGTATTGTTGAGGTAATAAAATGTTTCTGATTTTCGGAACCAAATCACTAGTTACTATTTGCCACATTTATTTGCGCACATTTTTCAAAATATCTGTGCACATTTTTCAAATTTTTGAGAGGTATATAGGTTACTTTAGGAGATCATACTAGTATTATTGAGGTTAAAAAATGTTACTGATTTTCACACTTTTCAATTTTTTTTTGGAGGCATATAGATTATTTTAGGAGCTCATCCTCACAAAATGTTTCTGATTTTCACAACAATATAAAGTCACATATACCTGCGTACATTTATTACTTTTGTTTTCTTTTTAATTACAATGATAAAACAAATAGCTGAATCCAGAAAAACAAACAGTCAATGTTTGAGTTGCAGCCCTTTATGACATGGGCACATACATGAAATCTTTTGATCAATCATTTTTCAAATCTCAAATCTACTATAAACCCAACAAATTTACAAACTCTAAAATCTCAAATCTATCAAACATCAAACTGCACAAACCGTCATACCAAATCTGTAAAAACCGCCCCAACGAAGAGGAGAAATTTCTGCACATTTTTTTTTTTTTCATCATCATGCAAAAAGGAATACAAAGAAGTTAGAACATATAAATGTTAATGGAGATCAACTTAAGTAGTATATCAGCATGTCAATTACATATTATCCATTAGCACAACTTGCTGCCTTAGATAAAAGATGCTACTAACTAGATTGCACATACCTTCATGATGGTGTATGGTTTTATCTTCAAGACCCTGCTTGATTCGATCATAGTGGGGGTGCAAACTGATCCCAACCAATGTGGATTGAAACCCTATCCACCCCTCCAAGCGGATTATGTGGCCCGTGATGAGAGAGAGAGAGAGAGAGAGAGAGTTGTCATTCCAACCTATACGCTATGAGCCAAAAATGCCTTTCTAGTGACCCTCTTCCAAAGGCGCACCCAATTATGGTAAGCTTATAATCCCATTTCAACCACTATAAGGATTCATAGGAAGTCAGTCTTATCTACTTGAGCTGGTTGGGAATCCACCTTCCATCGGTCCATCTAATCAGTTGAGCAACCAAGGGTAACTATCACTGGTGGAAAGCTCCTAGACTAATGACCATCTCGAGCTCAACATTGCTTCTAGACTATTGTCCATCTCGAGCTTAGTGCTGCCCCTAGACTATTGTCCATCCCGAGCTTAGTGTGACCTCTAGACCCCGTCCATCTTGAGCTAGCACCGCCCCTAGACTATTGTCCATCTCAAGCATCTGCTGCTCCTAGTCCTTTGTCCATCTCAAGCCTATTACTACTCCTAGACTACCGTCCATCTCAAGCAAGTACTAGTCCTTAGCTCAGGGTTAGCGTTGGACTTGAAGTAGGATCCCAACTCAAGCTTGGTAGATTCCTGTCTTAGTTGCAGCCATGTATGCCATTACTAGTTATTTCTCTATGAGCAATACATACTCTTAGACTCCTTGCAATAGAGGGTAAGGTGACTCCTCATCCCATTATAGCTACTTCTTACTAACCTTAAGGAGAAAATTAAGATGTAAACTTGTAAGGGCTGCATTCTCATAAGCCATTGGAGTATTCATTTAATTGAAAAGCCTGCCTTGTCAATCAACAAAACACTAGTATAGGGCAGATTTTTCCTTGAGCCAAGATCTAGCATGTTTTGTTTATTTGCACAAATTGACCAGCATTGTTGGTAAGCAAATAGTCCTTTTAATAAAACTATAGAAAGCTTTGTTCGAGGGTGATTTATTGAGTTGTTCAATGTAGTTTAGAACTAAATATTGTTCCACGGTAGATGTCATATTCCTATGAGTCTAAACCACCGAGTGGACTGAACTTAATTAGCATCTATTAAATCCTACTCAAAAGAGTTGCCACAACCGATCCAAAGCTTATTGTCATCACACCAGCATAGCTAGGGTTATTAGGTGAGCAGCTATTTCCACTTATGGGACAACAATCTAAGTAAGCATAAATAATTGATTCCCTTCCCCAAATCTACCTAAGAGCAAGATATTAATTACCCTTCCTTATACATATAAATGTGACATATATAGACACTTGTAAAGGCATATTTCTTCCTTTATCCAATCTACACTAGCATGTTATTTTGCTTCATGTTTTCAAATCAGATTTATAAACTCTACACTCCATCCATGTCAACTCATTTGCTGCCTACTAGTTTTATCAACTCCAACAAAACTCACGAAGTTGAACATCACCCAATTTAAAAAAAACAAAACCTTCAGCCACAAGGATTATAATAAGAACTTAAATTTATCCTTTCTCTGTTATGCTTAATTTTTGTATTAGTTATAAGGCAACCTTGTAAATGTATATAAATGTAAAACTATGGCTTAATTGTTTAGTCCGCATTTTCCTATCTCAGCAGCCAAAAGAATAAAAAAGAATCTCATTGATCTATTGTACTAGTGCTGCCATAAACATTTTATAGAGTTATGTTCTTGCAGGTGTAAGAATTTACTTCTATTTTATTTTAACTCTTGAAAACGGGTGAAAGAAATAGCATGCCAGGCAAGGGTATGAGCAATGAGAGAGTAGAAAATTTAGTGTCAATTCTTCAGTGACTTCACAAGATGCCAGGCTAAGGAAGGGAACATCAGCCTAATATTTTGCTAAAAAAAAAAAGAAAACCCACTCTAGAGCTCAGCAGTCCATAGCACCCCATTTCCACATTTTATAATGCATTACGTTTTAGCTATGAATGTGCAACCTAGCAAAGCTAAGTCTCAGACTTACTCCTTACTCCTGCAGATTATTTGCTATTGTAAACCAAGAAATTCTATTGTCTAATAATTGCTCAAATAGAACTCTAAAAGAGGTGCTGGTAAAGACCATTTCCTGAAGTTTAAAGAAATTAAAGATTCTAAGGCCAAGATGGTTTAACATTAAGGTTACTGTATTACAGAAGATTAATTACAAAGAAAATAAAGGAAGATAAAACCTAAGATGTGATGACCTGAAGAAGCAAAGAAGAATGCCCTAGCCGCCCAGCTCTGGTTTCCTCTTCAGACCCGTCCAAACCCTTGAACAACCACACTCTTCTTCTTTCTTTTATCTTCCCACCATTTTTTCCTCCCCAAATGAGACCTCTACCAGTCGATTTAAGAAGAGAGGGGCGAGTTTCTCCATGGCAAGCTGGTCAAAGTTCTTTCCTGCCATTGGCGGCTGCTGCAGGGGTTGCCAGGCCTCTTAGTGCTTTTGTTGTCCTCCTCCTCTCCAAGCTTCTTCCTCCTTGGTCGAGATTTCTGCCTCTGGTGCTGTCTTAGCCGCCTTCTTCTCCCGTGAAAGCTTCTCCTTCATTTTCCCGCGTCCTCTTTTCCTTTCCATATTTGCTCGATGGTAAGCTTTATTTTATTCTTTTAATTCAATGAGAATCTTGGTTTATACGCCTCCTTGTAAATGTCAATTTTAGTGAATGACATTTCATTTTATGGTTTATTTATTTATTTTTTTATATCTTCTTCTCATTTTTCTTTCAACGCCCATCTATTTTCTTTTATGTAATATTCATGGTGAGTGTTTATTTATTCCTTGTCTTTAAATTGTTATTTTAATAAAGTAACTATCAATTATAATTTAAAATTTTATTATTTGCTTATATCACTTAAAGTTTATTTATTCACTTTTAAATATTTATTATTTTAATTTACCCCCTTCATTCATCGACCTTAATTAAGTCTACCAAATTGAGCACTGTTAATTAATTGAAACATTTAAGTGGTCCTATTGGCTCTACCTAGCCGACTCAAGTAACTCTAGCAAAATAGATATAAAAATCCTAGGTTGAATGAACCTCAGGCTACTGGAATCTATAGACAAGGTCAATACTAGAATAACATACCAATTCTCTATCTCTCAGCCAATGAACCACATAATCCGCCTCACTTTGCACCCCCAGTATCTGCATCCAACGACCAGTCTCACACAAATACAACAACCAAATCATTAGTCCATTTTAATCCAACATTTAATGCACTAAATTAAAATAGCATATTAAGATTAATAAGCACACATAATAATAATAGCATCAAGGTTCATAATTTTAATGCACACACACATACTTATTTATGTTCACCTATTAAAGTTTGAAGTTCCACCCCTAGTCCAAATTACATCGGAGCTAAAGGTCATCCAAAATGATTAACAAAGTGTCGAGGGGTTATGACAAAATCTTTCTTACATTGCTAGCATTAAAGCTATTAGAACAAGAATTATACAAAATTTGGAAGCTCATTGTTTTCCACAATCAACCAAATTAAGTTAATGAAGTGATAGAAGGTCAATAAGCTACATCTTCAAAAGGATCGAAATTAAAATGCCGCATTAACTTTTGTCACTTCCTCAGCATGAGTCGTCCTGACTATATTATTAATCCAGCTTGCAGATTTTGCTTTAGAAGGGAAAGGACACTGACATGGAGGGCCATGATTTGCCTAGTCTTGTGTATGTGTCCCGCGAAAAGCGATCTGGACACCCACATAATTTTAAGGCCGGCGCTCTGAATGTTCTGGTACTGTCACTGCTTCCATTATTCATATACCCTCTCTCAAATCCATTGAATAAAACTTAGAAGTAATGCTGATTTGGGTCAAACTATGTTTGTAGATTAGAGTCTCTGCTTTGATGAGCAATGCTCCATTCATTCTTATTGGGATTAAAATCTGTTTGCAGATTAGAGTTTCTGGTTTGATGAGCAATGCTCCATTCATTCTTATTGGGGTCAAAATCTGTTTGCAGATTAGAGTTTCTGGTTTGATGAGCAATGCTCCATTCATTCTTGCAAGATCTGACCCCTCCCTGCATAACTTTATTATACCATTCATTTCACTTCAAAATTTCTGTTCTCCCGCCGTAACCGCGTAAAGAATCCGCGATTCATCTACATTTCATCCTACTTTACCATCCGCGTGGGATGCATACTTTGTCAAAATTTAACTCCCACTGAACTAGTGAATCTTTCTAGTGGTGATTGCAGGGTTGATTATATTTTATTTAATGATCAACTCACTGCCGTCATGTCAGCCCGATTTAGGGATTAAGATTCTTTAAAGTTAAAAAATATGTTGAAAACGCCCTATATAGGAATTGAGATTTTTAAAACTTGGGTACGACATAAGGTGATGAAATGGAAGTAAATATCATACCTAAACACGCCTGTTTTTCTTGAATGTCAGGGTGGAAAATTTTGTTTGTCATAATTTTGAGTCATGGGCAGATCCATGATTTGCCTTCTGCCCTGACTAAATTTGAATTTGATAGAAAATATTAGACTGTTGTTATCCAGTTATCAAGCGATTGGCAACGCAAAATTTGTAGATATCATTTTTCATGGACAATTAAGGGCAGAATTAGTATTTAATGCATTCCTTCAACAATCCATGTTTCGAATAATCTTATCTTCTATGACCAATCTCTTGTGGGCTAGAGTAACCCACTTGGTGGACATTGCATAAGCTCATGCGAAGCAATGGGATTGAACTTAGCAAACCCAACCATTGCATATGGTAGCAAATTATCTATCGTTAGTTCGAGGTTAATACGAAGATCTCGCAGAAAATAAAAAACGGAGGGAACTAAAACGGCAGAATCCATCTGGGTTAGTCTGAAAAGCCACGAGAGAGGTAAGGAACAAAACTCACATATTCACAGAGGTGTTTAAGCTGGTCTTCCATGAGATGCTGTCCTTTCTTGACCTTGACAATCCATTCATCCAGATCCATGGAGCTTCCCTGCTGTTATTATTAATTCTAATAATAGATGGATCTGCAAGAGGATTTTATAGGAGGCCTCAGAGACATGAGAATTGAAAAGCTTACAATGTATATAGATTCCAGGAGAGGCACAAGGCTTTTCCTTTAAGTTGGAAACACTAGTAAAATGTTGTTGACACCTTTCCAAGGATATTTTTCACGTACCCACCGTTAGAAATTGGAGACAGAGCACAATAAAATGAAAAACATAGATTATATTAAATAATCAAAACACATACATATATTATCTCTTTGCAGCTCTACAGAGCTGGACTCTAAGAAGAGTAAATTGTCACATTACATCTGCCTCTATTTATAGAGGTCTTTTTAGAAAGATGGAATCTTCTGTTGCTAGAAAGCAATTACACCTCCAGAGCTATTACATGCAGAATAACTATATTTTGCCTTTGAAACCGACAACCAAAAATAGTGGAGAAATTATTAGATTCCTCCAACACACCCCCTTAATTTCTACCACATATTTTTCCTTCCCAAATTTCTGCAGATTAGAGGATACCACATCTCTCAGCTGTCAAATTGGATAAGAAGTTGGAATTACAATCTCCAACACTCCCCCTTAATCACAACTTCAACTTCTAGGAATCAAACTTAGGAAATCCCATTTTACTATTGGGATGCTCTACCCATGAGCTCTGGGCCTTTCTCATAACCAATCCTAGGTTCAGGTGTGATGTATTTGTTTTATCAATACCTCCCATAGAGTCACACCATTGGTGCTCATAAATCCTAATAGGCTTGGTTGGCCACAAATCTTGCAAACAAGTGATTTCAAATGACCACAAACTCACATACAGGTGGTTTCAGATTACCACAAACTAGCATATATAAGTGGTTTCAATTACCACAAATTCACATACATGTGGTTTCAGATTACCACAAACTCAATAGACAGGTGGTTTCAGAATACCACAAACTCAATAGGGGGAGAAAACTTCTTCAATCAACCTTATGTGACAAATGCTTCTAACAACTACAACTTACCTCTGTTTCATATTGCAACAAATTTTTGACAGCAATGATCTTTCAAGCGGCTTTTTGTTGGCCACTTCAATGCCTTAGACAATAGATTTGCAATAATGTGGCATCTCTTCCATAATCTTCAAAAATACAGTCTTAAAAAAATGACTTCCTTTGAGATGTTCAAACCTTCGATCTGTTTTTAAATAGCAGCAACATTTCTTGGTGGTAACAATCTTTGACTGGCAGCTCATATTCCTCCTCTTAACAACCCACAATGATGGCTTCATCCTCTTTCTTCTTAAATCTGTGATCCTTTCTTTTACAAAAGTAGCTTCATAAAATTATAGTCTTCCTTCAATATTTATTCCATTTGGTGGCTGCAGTTGAAATAATCTTCTGCCTTCAACAAACAATGCTCCTTAACAAGATTTTTGTTCCCCTTCACTTCAACAATTTTCCATGCAGCAATCTCCCTCTGAAGACAATGATCTTTAGGCTTCAATAGTAATCTCCCTATCCTCCTGCGATCTTCTGCAACACCTTCATGATTGTCAGACCCACATGATCAACCTTTCAACTCATTTGTGACAACTCTCTGAATCTCACTACTCTGATACCATTGTTAGAAATTGGAGACATAGCACAATAAAATGACAAACATAGATTATATTATCTCCTTGCAGCTCTACAGAGCTGGACTCTGAGAAGAGTAAATTGTTACATTACATCTGCCTCTATTTTTAGAGGTCTTTTTAGAAAGATGGGATCTTCTGTTGCTAGAAAGCAATTACACCTGCAGAGCTGTTACATGCAGAATAACTATATTTTTCCTTTGAAACGAACAACCAAAAATAGTGGAGAAATTATTAGATTCCTCCAACAACCACTTTATTTAAAGGCCATACATATTTGGAAAGCCATTCATTGGATTGCTCATCTTTTGGAAGTGCCTAAATTGGGCCACATAACTAATGTATAGGAAGGGTATAGATCCTCCAACTGTTTGGAATGAATAAAATACAATTTAGCATTCCACATCTTTTTTTTAAAGCCATAATCAAGATGTATTTAGATTTTCGTATCCTCTTGCTCCCAGTGACGGGAAATAATGAGCTATTCTCATGGTAGTAGAAGTCAAACACTTGAATTCAACACATTTGCAAATGTCCACATGGGATTTTTTTTATTGTTTTAAATACTATATTTTTGTGTAAGAGTTTATTTTAAATTGATTTTATTTTTAATTTTTTTAAATAGTTTAGATTTAGATTTCAAATTTATCATTTATATATTTTTTTAAGAATATAATTATAACATTAAAATTTAAATTGTGATTGTATGTGAAATTTTGAATTATTTTTTCTAAATTTAAAATCATACATGGAGTCAAGTTGATTTGTTTGTAATTAGTCAATATTTCTCGTTTTAAGTATAAAATATTAAAATTTACATATCAAGAGATCCTGAGAAAATTGGAGATCAAGGTTGTATTAAAACATTAAGTTGGAATTCATTTTAGATAATTGAACCATCATCTCATACCATTATTCTTTGATCACATAGAACTTATGGTGCATCAATATCTAATGTCATCAGGGTAAACATAGGCATTTTCATTTTTACTTGGTGTGTCTACAAACTTGTTGAAATTGTTGAACCAATCATGGGGTGATTGAGGTATAAGGTGAGGAGCTACTTGAATCCCCTTCCCTAACATAGCAAGCTCATGTGCTTTTAAGCACCACTATCAAAAAACATAAGTAAATAAGAATTTAAATTAGAGACTCAAATTGCAAGAAGGTCACTTGTGCAAGATTGGACCAAAATGAGGTGAAGGTAAATTTCTAGTATGTTAAAACCTAACAATCACAAATCTGATATCAAAAAATAGAGTTAGATCATAAAATGTGCACTAAAATAAATTATCCACTTGTCACACATAGAGCTAAGTATAGTTGTTTGTATTTCTTTGTTTTTCAACATATTTCAATATTATATTAAGAAATGACTCTAGTATATAGATTAGTCAGTATATTGACTCTTTGATTAATTAATTAGCTTGGATAAATTTGAAATTTAGTCAAATTTTTATTTCTTTTCATTTTGATGAACCTAACATCTCTTACATCCTCTAGGGTTTGGCCTTAGAGTTTATCATTTTAACTTACTATGTTAATTTTGATGTTTTGATTGCATTCATCTTTGATTTCAAACGTCAAAATAGTTTATACTTTTTGTAGCATCATAAATTGTCACCTTTGATAATTTCACACTATGCTTTGCTTCCCCTTAAGTTATTGGGCCTAATTAAAATCCTAATTTCCTAAATTATGCATTCCATTGCCCATTTTTAACAATTATCGATAAATTTTAAGATGAAAAAAAATGTATTTATCTAATACTTTTCCCCCAAAACCTTAATTTCCAAAAATAGGGTTAAGACATATTCACCTAGGGCAAATTAGTCCCTCTATTTTGGCTCTAAATTCAAATATGTTGGTGTCAGCATTTTATTATCTACAATTCAAATGTCCAAAGTTGGGTATTGAGATTTAATTTATGGTAAATTATAATAATTGCATATAAATACCTATCAAGAAATTATTATCAAGAGCATTATTATTAAGAGAATTATCAAGCAAGTCAAGAGCAACATCTTAAGGATTTATTATGCAAATTATATCCAAACATCATGTCAAAGTGTATGTGAGTTCATGTTCATGATTGTGGAGACTAATCCTTGTAGGTCTCCAAGCAATTTGAGCAAGCAACATTCAAACATTGAGGAGATTCACTTGACTTCAGTCCTTCAAGGAAGCCATTGAAGCATAGTGAGTTTGAGAACTTTGTTGATTCATCATTCTTTATTATCATTTATATTTTATCATTGACATTGTCATTGTGGAAGTGGAAACACTAACACAAGGTTTGACTAAGGCAATCCTCTAAATGGCCCAAGCCTTCCTCTCTCTTTGAATGTGTGCTTTAGATTTGAAGGTGATTGGAAGAAGTTTAAAGATCAATTATTTAGTGTTTCAATCAAAATCCTACACCTTGACAACAAATGAAAACTTAGTTACAAAATTATCTGACAGTGTGACAAACAATAAATAGTAGCTCCGGTCTTGCACTAGAGGACTATGAAAACAAATCTAAAATCCCTCTATGTTGATCAGGGTGATCCCACCAAACTAGTTTACAATTTTTGGCCAAACTGGACACTGAAATAATTTTTTCTAACTAAATCTTCACTTTTGGGCACCTATAGTGACTAAACTGTGAAGAATTTGAAGATGATGCAAGCTAGTGATTCGTAAATTTTTTTCTATAGATTCTAAATATATTTTTTTCAAAATTTTTGGAATCAAATTGTACTTCTTTTTCCATCTCTTTTGAAAACTAGTTTTTTTTAGTAAACAACATTTTTAAGGAGTGACTCTCACCGTATAATGCATAAATTTTTTTCTATGAAGGATAAAATTCTAATTCTTTTGAATTTAGATTTGTAACTCTAATATCTAGTACTTCCAATTTGTTAGATAGTTTTTTATTGAATATTTTTTTATTAATAAAGTTTTGAAGTAAAACTAATTACAATTCAGACATAGGCACCGTATAACGCGTAATTTTTTTTGTATGTATCAAAATTCAATTTATTTATTTTGTTGGATCAAGGACTTCAATATCTGGTGCACTCATATTTTTCAAAAAAAAAAAAAATAATATTCTATTTTTCCACGTGTAGAACAAAGAGCTTGTTTTTTGGTGAAAAACCTATGTTTAATAAAAGTAAAAAAGAAAATACATAATAAAACAAAAACATATTAAAATTATATTCGTTGGATAACTCGTTTCGAGGACTACCATCATCTAGTTGGGTATGTGAAGTCTCCTTCATTTTCATCCTCAACCTAAACTTCAAAGGGAAAAATTATAATGTTTTTATGTGCCAAATAGTAGAAAGGTGGGAAAAGGGGGGTTTGCTTGAACCATCATGGTTCATTCGAAGCCCCTTTAAAAAAGGGTTTTCATTTTTGTTTTCTGGTAGGATTGGTGGGAAGTTCATTGAATGGATTTTCTCGAACCCTGGTTCTAGCGAACCCTCTTTTGGTTCATTTGAACCCCAAAAACAATTTTTTTTTGCCATGGGGTCATTTTTTTCAACTTTTCCTTCCTCACTCCAATTGTAAACCACTTTTGTGGGTTCACCCTAAAAGGATGTATTTTCCTAGGCTGAATCAATCGTCCAAAATTATCTTCAAATGTGCAAGACATGTGCATAGTGTCCTTCTATGTCCATGTTTCAATTGTTCAAATTTGTCTTTGGCTTTTTGTGCTTCTTGTATTTGCATCATAACAATAAATTGCATCATTAGCCTAGTCATTGCATTGTGTTTCATTCTTAGGTTCATTTCATATTTGGTCAAGGGTTGGTTGACTCACCATTCAGGTTGTGAGTCAATCATATACCTTGTCCAAATCCATCAAGCTCTTATTCACAATCATACCATTTCCATTCATCCCCCTTATCTAATGAAATATGAAAACGGTTTCAAACCATAAAGAGTTCAAATGTCCTGAAGGATTTTCCCTTTTCTTACATATCATTTTAGTGAACATAGCATGTTAACATTATAGGCCTTCTAAAGCAATTCATTCGAGATCTAGGTTTACTATTACATGTTGTTTTGCATTGTTCATTTAGATATTCATCTTGACATCATAAAAGGCATAATTTTTCAAAAAAAATCATATCATATTGCATTTTAGGTTGCAATAGGGTTAATTTCAATCATCTTAGGTTTGATTTACATTCAAATTGAATTTTAAAAATTTGTATTAGATCATTTAAATTTGAAATTAATTTTAAAAACGTTCATGGCATTCATTTAGGAATCTTACATATAGATTAGAAAAAGTGAAAAATTGCATGGTTTTGCATCAACATCATCATTTTTTAGATTTAGGCATATTAGAGTTAGACAATTACTACATCTTAGATCTAGAAATTTCATTTATAATTTTCTTTATTGCTTGAACATTTTCCAAAATTTTGCACACTTGCATTTTGATTCACACAATCATAAAATTGAGCAAATTTTGAAAAATTATTCACAATTAGACCCATTTGTACACAAACCTAAGATCCTTAAACAATATAACACACACTCGAATTTTGAATTTTGTAAAAACTTGTATAGGACATAGTCACCCTAGGCAACCCTGTCTTGCTAAATTGGGCTCAAATTTTATTGGTAGAATCTTATCTCTACATGTTATCAATTTTTTACCACAACTCAAATTGGTAGAGCTACTTATTTCAAGTTCATTTTAAGGTGAAAAGTTTTGGTTATTTCTACAATTGTTTGAACCATTGCATGTTTTGAGTTTTGAAGTTTAAAAGAAAGTACAGTGTGTTTTAGTTTGTCATTCATCATTTATAGCATTAAATATTACATGAAATGTAAAAGAAAGTACTTCATTCTGTATTTAGTTGTTCATTACAAATTTTTTTTACATTTGTTGCAAAAGAGAAGTAAAAAAATGAACAAGAATTGCACAAAATGTTTTTTTGTATTCATTGGTAGAAAAGAGAATCAAGTGTCCCACACAAGCCATGGGAGTAGCTAAAACAATGAGCTATAAAGAGTACACTACGCTACTAAAGATTAAAAAGAGAAAAGAGTATATAAGAGGGAACATAGTCGTTATTTCCTGAGATTTTCCTCGAGTTTCCTTTAGTTTTATCCATTCCTCTCTGTTCCCATCCTCCAAGTGAACTTGCAAGTGGACAAAAATGTTTGTTAGAGCTCAGGTTATGAATCCTCTTACATGATCTATCAACAGTAATGTAGAATACTGTTCATGATGCATTGAATCAATTGAGCAAAGACAGGAGGAGTGCAAAAGAATATCGAGGAGGAAACATCATAAGAAACTTTTGTATTTATTGTTTTAATCTAAAATTGTTTGTTTCTTGTGCAGGTATTGGAAAAGCCATGTTGTTGATTTGTTTTGAAGATTTTATAGCATGTGGTGTAAAACAGGCTCCCACAAGGGTTGAGCTTGGCATGCTGCTCCCCAACATTCCATCAGGGGGTTGAGAAACAAAACAATTTGTTATTGCTCAAAAGAGATATCCATCTAAAGGAGTGCATCAAAAGTGTCATAAGAGCTGAAACAAGCGATCATCTAGGACAATCAAGTCTGAAATACAATGAATTGAAGATCATAGATGATCAATTGCTCAAGTCAATCATCATGGAATGAGATAGTGAACAAGCATACATAATTCCTTGTTTACAAATCAACAATAGCAATTGAAGTAATTTGAGAAGCTTCAAAACACGTTCGTCATGGTGTTGTATTTCAAAATCTTCTATGCATAGATCAAAATTTCACGTCAACATTTGTTGCTAGAGAGAGATAAAAATACATGAAGAGTACAGTAGAAAGGTTGTATCCATCAAGAAACATCATTACAAGTGGCTGCAAGTGAAGCTTAAAGTTGAAGGGTCAAGGAAAAGAAGCACTGTTGAACTGAAAATGCAATACACTAAGCACTTGAGATGAATGTAATGTGAAACAACATCATTGATGTCAATGGAATACACAAAAATTCAAAGTTGGTTTAAAAAAAATTGGTGCTACAAACACCAAAAATATTTATCCCTGCATTGTCACATGAAGTTGTAATGAAGGTGGAATTAGAAGTGCTTTTCTAAAGCATTCAAGTGCATAAAAGGGATGACAACAAGCAACAAGTGACCTACAAGTGCATTATGTTGGCTGAGTGCAACCTTGTACAAGTAAGTAAGTGAAATTAAAGCATCAATTTACAATACATTTGAGAGTGAGTTGAGTTCTCTATGTGCAAGTGTGCAATTGTCACTACAATTCATGCTAAACAGTGAATTAAAATTGCATGGAAAAGAAAGCATGTTTGTTGATAAGTAACTGAAAGCACCAAATAGTGTTTGAATGTCACTATGTTTATACACTTCAAATAAGAATAAAGGGAAAGTAATTGCTAATAGTATGTGCATCATGTTGGAGAGATATAAACAACACAAAGAGTAAAATGATTTGTTCCATTAAGAATGATCTCTGAGTTAAGAAAATTGCATTATGAGAGCAAGAAAGTGAAGCTACAACAATATGTGCTTGAGCTTGGAAAAAATGAAATCATTACTGCCTTTGAAAATAGTGACAACCATAATCAATGAGAATGAAGAATAAAATAATTTTCACTCTTTCCATAATGTAAGCTTATGCTACAGTAAACTAGGGTTTTAAAATGGAGACAAGTGCAATAATGCCCAGTTTTGAACTTTTAAGAGGAAACCCACATGGGTTTACATCAAGAAGCTTCAAAATATAGAGTTAAGGGTAGTTCGAGCTCATAGAAGAATGCAAGAAAATCTAACAAGAATCTCATGGCCATGACCTGAGAGTAATTTTCTTCCTCAAATGGTGATACCCATTTAGGGTATTGTGTTCTAAACATAAATGCAAATAAAATCAATATGTTTTGAGCTTATTACCAAAGGTGCATGCCAGTATAAAATGAAGTTATTAAAGTTAATTACTTTAGCCATGATGGGTTTGCAAACCTAGAAAATGAAGTAACATATTGCTCATGCATATTCAAAAAATGTATGAGAGATGAAAAATGCATCGAAATCCTAGTTAGTGCTCTCATGGTCGCGGTCTAAGAGGAGGTTTCTCTTCACAAAACACCAAACCCACTTGGGTTCTTTAGCTCAGAAGCTCGAAATGAAAAGATAACAAGGGTTTGAGTGTATTCAATAATGAAGAATTTTAGAAAATTGAGTATGATATGGCTATAGCCATAGACATGATGGGTCTGCAAGCCCTTGAAAACAAAAACAAAATGCATAGTTTTCTCTACATTTTATCTTCTTTGCAATTTCCATTCATTTCTACATCATGGGTTGAGCCCAAAAGGAGATTATTCTATAGAAACAAAGAAATGTATATGGTGAAGCTGCGGGCTATACAATGACCAAGCTAAAAGAAAACATTCATTCTTCACTATTTTGGGAAAGAAGCTCAAGTCGAGCTCTTATTTAAGAGGGAAATGTTTTGAACAATGAAGTAAGAAAGCTTACCATAGTTGTAGGTGAGAAAACCAATCCAAGCCTATGGCCAAACCTTCTCAAAAATCTTGTAGAGAGCATCCTCATGGCAACCAAACAAGACATTGCAACAACAGAAGCATAAGGCACACAAAATACATCAAAACCAGTCATGGCTGTGCCCTATAGGCCCATTTTCTCATTCAAATAGAGTCAAAAAATACATCAAAATGCAAACAAACAACTCACCATTGAATGCAGAGGAAGATCACCAAAAAATGACATGAAAGTAGCTCGAATGGTGGAGTTTCTAGTTCAAACCCTAGTTTCCTATGGCGGTCAAATGCAGAGCTCTATTTTCTTCAAACTTAGTTGAGTGAAATGATGTTCAAAATGTGAGATAGGGGTCGGTTTTGGTGTTAGGGTTTCCCCATGTGCTCAATTTGAATGTGATTTTAATCACATTCTTTTCCAAAACCAAATGTCATATTAATGCCTTGTTCCTTGCCTTATGAGTGGTCATGCCTAGGTCGAACCTAGCCTTAATTATTTTCTTTGATTTTTAGAGAAAATCATATATGATTTGGTCCTTTCATTCTAGGACGAGCCTTCCTTGTTCCTTAGAAACATTTCATGCCTTGCATAAAAATCAAGTTAATGACCTTAGGCCTCATAATTTTGTCTAAGTTTTAAGTACCCTAGGTTTCCCTCTTTGGCTATGGTAAGTATAATATGTGCTCATAATCCATTTTTATGATTCTTTTATGAGAGAAAAAAAAAGGTATAGAAGTTTTCATGTAGTGTTTTTATTTTTTGAAAATATTATTTTTTACTCAAAATGCAAAAAGTAAAAATATTTGAACTTAAGATGCAAAAATAAAATGTATTAGGAGAGTTTCTATAATTTTTTCTAAAACTACAGATGATTGTAAAACATCACTAATGGTAATTTTTCTATAAATTATCTTAGTGTTTATTAATGTTTAAAATGCAGCTGGTGCACTTGAGTCTTGATAGAAACTTTCTATTTTGAGTTGGAGTTCTTGGGCGGATTTAGAAAAGAGATGACAAATTGGACTTTCTATTTTCAATTCTTGAGTTGTTTGCACTTGATTTTGAGGATTTTTGGATGGACCCTTTGGAGATGGAAGTTTTCCATCTTTTTGATGTAGTTTGAAGTAGATTATGACACTATTTTTTAGGCTTTTACCTTAAGCTCGAAAATGGGGAAAAGTTTCCATTCTAAGATGCAAATGAAGTTGATTTTTCTATTCTCACCATTCATGTCACTTGAAGGCTATAAGTTGGAGAAATTTTAATTTCTCGAGGGTTCAAATTTCTATTTCTTGCTCTCATATTCATTGAAGAGAGACTTAAAACATCTTTGAATCAGATTTTGATCTTGTACTCCATTTCAATAAAATAGCAAGCTTGTCCTTCCCATTTTCTTGTCTAAAGTTTACAATATCAATTGATGTTGGCTATGATACAAGAGTTGAATCCTCTTTATGTCTTGGTTTTATGGAATTTTTTTTAGGAATCTATTCTAATTCACGTTGCATCTCATGTTCAATTGGTGATCCTTTATGCAAATTACTGTTGAATTAGGCAGTTTCAGAGTGGGATTCTATGAATCAAAGTTTTAAGAGAGATTGTTGTGAGTATAAAGTTATCAAGACTGTTGAATTTCTAGTTAATCATCTTAGGTTGTAGGATTTACTCTTTAGTTTTCTTTCTACCCCTTTCCCTTGGAAGTCTTTAGATTAGGTGGTTTACTAGAGGGAACTAGCCCACTATGGAGATTCACTATCACTCATTGATTTACCCACAAATCAAAGAGTGTTTCCATGTTGCAACAAGATAGGAAAGTCTGACTTGGCTGAGGGTGCAATCCTAATTGCCAACACTACCCTTTGCCCAACTTTGGCCTTAGTTTTTGAATATTATTCTTGTAATTGTTTGTTTTGTTAAAAACATTGCTAGCTTGATCCATAGCACATAACATCATGTTCTCATTGCAAAAAGCTTGTGTGGTCATAAATCATGTTCTATTGTTAGATCTTGTTAAGCATTTCAAGGATTTTTTGTTACAAGAATTTCAAAATAAGTTTATTTCGAGCCTCTTTTGTTATTTTTCATTGATCCCTCTCCCACTATCTCCCTTATGTGAGGTTAGTTTGGTTTAATATTTAATGCAATCATTGATAATCATAACAATGATGTTTATTATTCTCTTGATACCTCTCCTACTTGTGAATAAGGCATCTTGGTGTTAGAAGATCCAACCATTGAGCATCATGAGAATCTTGTTTGTTTCTCTCCCCCTACCTCACCTAATTGGGAAGACATTTTTGGAAAAGAGGATGAGATCATTGATATGTTTCTTTCAAAATACAATAAGATAGATTGCATGGATGAATATGCTAAGGTGACATTAGGTCCCCCCTCAATAAGAAATTGTTGACAATAAATAACTTTGTTGAGGTTATGAACACACAATTTCCTATTAGATCTCCTTTAATTATTGGACCTCCTAAAAATCCTTTGATTATTGTACCTCCTAAAATTACTCTAATTATTTGACCTCCTAAGTCACCTCTCATTATAGGACCTTCTAACCTCTTGGCCATGTCTTAAAGTTTACAAAAGAGCTCACTAGCAATCATGTGTTGTAGCAACTAAGTTATCATATAGCTAGACTTGTGTATATATAACACTAAAAATAGTAAGAAAGAAAAACAAACACCAACATCCATTCCATCATCTCAACCATACCTTGCACCCACACCTAATATCCCTCAATGTAGTAGTAAATACTATGATCTTGTTGAGCAACATTGTAACACTCCTGCTAAGATCTCCTTATGGAGTTTGATTCAAACACCACCTATTTATCATGGCATGCTTCAAAATGATTTAAAAAAAAGTTATTGTTCATCATAATGCTCAACCAAATGATATAGTAGCTTCTCTTGAAGCCATGAATGACACTAATTTGGGTATTGTATTTCATCAAAATGAATTACCCCCTTTGAAAACAAAGAAGCAAAATTGTGCCTTGATGATAATGGCTATTATTAATAAGAACATGAGATTAGGTGTATCCTTATTGACTGTGGTTCAGGGCTTAATTTTTGTAGTGTTCACCTTTTGGATAAAATTAGAGTGGATAAGAATTTGATTCAACCAACTGATTTGTCTATTTGAGGTTTTGAAAATGTGGGAAGACAACCACTTGGTGTGATTACATTACCTATTAAAGTCAAACATGTTGTGTTGGAAACTTAGATACATGCCATGCCCCATGATCTCTTATATAATATTCTCTTGGATAGACATGCCTTGGCCCTTGATGCCAATCCTAGCGCATTAAACTTTAAAGCAAATTTAAAACACATGTGAAAGGAGTTCCTTCAATGCTTCATCATTTAATGAAATACACATGTAATAATAAGGTTTACACAATAAAATATTAACATAAATTTGAATTTTTCTTACAAACTGAAACAAGAATAGAGATTCCTTTTAGAACATTGATACTAACTTCAAAAGTGGAACCTTTACAAATTGAAGACAAAGAGGAGTGTCTTTCATTGGTGACAAAGTTTGTGGATTATGATTTGGGATCATTAGATTTCACACCTACATTCATGGGGGAATACAAGATTACACAATCAAAAATAGAAAAAAAAGAAAAATAATCCACAATGATATCAACACAATCTATCACTAAATATGATAAAAAAACATCCACAAATTCTAGAAAAGAGGAAAACACAAAATTAAACATCTACACATGATGAAATTGATTATGAAAAACTGCCTTCAAAAGAAATGGAAGCCATTTATGGAAGAGGTTATCAACTTTTAAAAAAATCTAGCTATAATGGAAAAGAATGTGGTGTAAAAGAACAAGGTATTTTTGTCCCCATAGAGCCTAAAACATAAGAAACAAAAAAAGGCCTTGGTTATTCTCCTTAAAAAATAATGAAAACATCAAAAATACCTTTAGTTAATCATACAAGAGAAAAATAGCATTAGTTGTTGCTCCTTGCCATGTGGTAGTTGTAGTATCACAACATACTCACTACCATGCATGGGGGTATAAATTAAGTTTTATGCAATCAAATTTCATTTTTCAAGGAGTAGCACATCATCATCCATTTTTGGGCTCATCGTTGTCCCTATACCTAGGGAGCAAGGTGCTAGGTAGCCTTTTGTTAGGTGCATTCCTTCTAAAAAGGGATCCTTTTTCATCTCCTTAAAACATTAGCCTTATGTTCTGGCACATTCCTTCTAGCAAGGGATCCATTTTTATCTCCTTAAACATTAGTGTAATAAGTACACTAACATTTTAAGGGGGGTATATGGTCCCCAACTCATTTTATACATAAGAAATGGTCCCTTCTTAGTGATGATAGCATACATCTCTTAGGAAGTGTGTCCTTGTCAATGAAAGTGTAGCCTTTTTGATATATGTTTGTATCTCCTGTGTGGTGATATTAGGCTTGATATCCCCTAAGATTGAATTTTTATGGCACGTGATGTTCCCCTTGTTGTGACCCTTCATGCATTGAGTAATGCTCCTTTGTTCTTTTTTGCACCTTTTGTAGTGGTGTTGTTTATAACACCCCTTGAGGTTTTGGCCTTGTCTTGTTTCATCTTCTTAAATGTTTGTGTTCCCTCTTAGGTGAGTTTTTACACCTTATTAGGTGAGTTTGGAATTTATGTGCCTTGTAAGGTGAGTCTTTGCACCTTCTTAGGCAAGTTTTTTCACCTTCTTAAGTGATTTTGTTATTTATGCACCTTCTTAGGTGAATCTTTGTGCCTTCTTAGGTAGGTTTATATGCACCTTCTTAAGTGATTTTTGCACCTTATTAGGTGATTTTATGCACCTTTTTAGGTGAGGCTTTAGCAAATTGGTTCATGGATTTAGCATAAAACATTGTTGATTTATGGACATCCTTTTAACATAGTTTCCAAGCATAAAACACCTTTCTTGATAGTAGAGCTATGCGTTCCATGAGTGTTTGGCATAACACAATTTGTTAGACCTTGTGGAACCCACCATATTACATGGACACCTAGCTTAACATACCTTGCTAGCCAATAGATCCATTTGGCTAATAAGTGATGTAGCATAATACAAATTGCTAGTCTTCATGGGAGTGTTCCCTAATTTGATGGATGACATTTGGTATTTAAGACAATTTAAGACTAAGTTCTCTTTACCTTAGTAACTTGATTCCTTTTAGTATTAACCTTGTATTTTGTTGTGTCTTTTGTGTGTTTTCTTCATGTTTTCATTATGTTTACATCATAATTATTTTCATTTTGTTGTCACCTTTATGTTATGTTATGTCATGTGTTTTCACTGTGTATGTTTCATGTTTTCTATCATGCATGTTTACGTATATTGTCTTATTACATTTCATACATGTGTGTTCCTTTGTGCTTATGTTGAATTGCCATGGGATCTTCAATCCTAGGGTCTTGCATGCTCCCCCTTGATCCTAAGTTTCTATCCTATCTCTTTAACATTTGGACAATTTGACCCCTCTTAGCATATATGTTCTACTTTAGTGTGAGTCTAAGTGTAAGATCATGAATACTCTCACTAAAGTGGGAGCTGAATGTAGCATTGTAAATTGTCATCTTTGACAAATTCACACTATTTTTTTCTCCCCCTTAAGTTATTGGACCTAATTAAACACCTATTTTCCTGAATTATGCATTTCATGGCCTATTTTTAATAATTATCAATAAATTACAAGTGTGAAAAAATATATTCATCTAATAATTTACCCTCAACACCTTAATTTTTAAAAAATAAGGCCGAGGAATATTCACCTTGGGGGAATTAGTCCTCTTATTTTGGCTCCAAATTCAAATATGTCAATGCTAGTATTTTATTATTTTAAATTCAAATGTCTAAAGTTGGCTATCGAGATTTAATTTGCAGGAAATTAGAATAATTGCATATAAATACCTAGTTACTACATCATTTGAAGACTAACAAGAAAATCTAGCAAAAAATTATTATCAAGAGCAAATTATCAAGCAAGTCAAGAGAAAAATTTCAATTATTTATTGCAATAATGCAAGATCCAAACATCATGTCAAAGTGTATGTGAGTTCATGTTCATGTTTGTGAAGACTAGTCCTTGTAGGTCTCCAAGCAATTCAATAAATTAAAGCAAACAAGATTCAAACCTTGAGGAGATGTGAATGACTTTAGTCCTTCAAGGAAGCCACTAAAGGATGGTGAGTTACAATTTTTTTTTGATTCATCATTCCTTCCTATCATTTATCTTTTTATCATTGATATTTTCATTGTGGAAGTGAAAACACTAACATGGGTTTTGACTAAGGAAAGCCCCTAAATGGCCCAACACTAACTCTCTCTTTGAATGTGAAAATTTAATATTTTAAGTAGATTGGAGATGGTTTGAAGATCAATTATTTATTTTTTCAATCAAATCTCTACACCTTGACAACAAATGAAAAATGAGTTACAAAATTATCTAATAGTGTGATAAGTAGGAAATAGAAGCTTTGATATGGCACTAAAGGACTATGAAAGAAAATCTAAAATTATTCAAGGAAATATTCACCCAAGGTCAATAATTCCTCCAAAATTAGCTTCAAACTTGTAGGACAAGTGCGCAATCTCTTTCTTTGTCCATTTTAATTAGTCAAATTTGCATGTGGCTTTTTTTGTTTGTTGTATTTGCATCATAACAATAAATTACATCATTAGTTTGGCCATTGTATTACATTTCATTCTTAGTTCCATTTCAAATTTGGTCAAGGGTTGGTTGACTCAACTTTTAGGTTGTAATTCAATCATATATATCTTGTCCAAATCCACCAAACCTCCATTCACAATCATACCATTTCCATCCATCCCCCCTTATCCAATGATATGTGAAAAATGTGTCACCTCCCTTGGACTATTGTAAGGTTGAAGATTTAGATGAGGTGGTGAGATACCTACTCTAGGTAATGTTTGTACAAAATATTATTATAAGTTTAATTTGGGGTTGATAATGCCTATTTAATTTTCCATACCTACTAGGTAGTAAATATTATGTCTTTTTTGTTGGGTGATTCTCTTAATTTTTCATATATTAAAAATTTAGTGCTTCTAATTTAGGTTAATCATTTTCAATTTTTGGACCTACTAGCCCTCTTAGCACCAACATCTAATTCATTATTTTGGGTTTGGCTCCTAGGAACTACCACATTTATATATATTACTTCATTTAAAAAATAATATTATAAATCATATTAATTTAAATATTTTAATATCATATTTATTCTCACATATAAAAATACTATTAATTTAACAATAATTTTTATTGATAAAATAAGATACATACATATAAGTAATAATTAACCTATTTTAATGAGTGGTAGTTATAAGAGAAGATAATTAAATTTTAAAATGTTATTTTTTGAAAGCAAATGTGGAGGAAAGATGTATTTTACTATAGAGGTTTGATGTAGGAACATGTGATTTCATACTAACATTGATTTTCTATTGTGAAAATAGGTCATCTTAAGCTATTCTCTAGTTTATTTTTTGTGTAGACATGTAGCCTATTTAGTTGAGTCCACGAGTCTAGTTATTTTCAACAAGTGTACATCTACTCTTATAGGCACTTATTTGATTGTATAATTGATATTATTTTACTTATTAATTCACTCAATTCACTACTCTCTATTGTATTTTAAGGACCAATACTATTTATAGTACCTTTAAAAAGTTGTTGAAATCACTAGGAGACACATTCTCTTAATTCAACCTAGAAAAAAGTATCAACTTTAGAAATATGTTAAGGGTCAAAATTTATACAAAGCAAAATGTTCAAGTTATTTAGAATGAATATACGAACTGTGAGTCCTTTTAAGTGCAAAAGAAAGCAAGGTGCACAAAATTTCTTTGTACACTAATAGTTTAGTGGAGTATTGTGTAAATTGTAATATTTTAACAAATACAATTCTTAAAAAAGAAACACATATATAAAATAAATAATATATCATAACACAAGTGTACATGGAGAAATGCCTTTTAGGAGATGAACCTAAGACTTCAAAGTAGCTTTTAAAATGTATTATTTAATAAGAAACACTATTACAATACACTTTTAAAGAAAGCCTTCATAGGAGTATCATCAACTAGAGTTATAGAGGATTTCTAGAAACTTAATAATATCTATAGTATTCAATACACAACCTCCATCTCAAGCACCTAATATCTAGAAGATAAAAAAATCCAAACCATCAAATGGTAATTAGAAACCCATGAGCTAAAACCATCCAAAAAATGACACCTAAACTATTCCCTAATCAAAGATACCTTATGATGTGTCATAAAACTTATCATAAGTTGGTCAACAAGTGTAATTATAGAGTTTGCATCTAAAACCATAATTGAAAAATACATAAGAGAAATAGAATTGAAACTTTGTCCTAAGAATTTGACAGAGATGTGCTCTATGAAAAATGTTATGTTAGCTTCCTTATTAGTATAGAATTCTTCCTTTTTCCATATTATTGGATGATTTGGTGACTCATGTTTGACCACTTCAATGATCGCTTCATAATTTTTTGTAACTATCACATTTTTAGCATTTTGGACTCTCCCATATAATATATCTAGAATCCTTTAGATGTGGGCTAGTCAATCTAGTTGCTATGGGTTATAGTTCTTCTGGCTGCAAGAAGTTAGTTTCATCTAGAGTATACACATCATTAAAAACCATGAACTAAACATAGATTCATGCTAAATTTCATACACATTCAAACATTTATCCATGAAAGGGTATGTGTAGGATCATGACGGGCCAAAAAGTGGCAGTATGATGGGTATGTGGCTAATGACTATTTTTTTACCCAAAATTGATGAAATGAAAAGGGTTTTTAAAGGAGATTCTTAACTTTCCACAAATATAAATTATGTTTTACTTTGAATTTAATAAGTAATTATTATTCATTTTCTATTCAAATTACGAATAAAGTCCTGATTGATAGGTTGATTGAAAAATATCTATAGCTTTCAAATGGTATCACATTTTTTGAATACAAAACATGTGTCACATTCTATGCTTTACATAGTATAGGATTAAAAAAAGAAAAAATGAATTTCACAAAGTTTTGACCAAGTTAAGGTGGTCAAACATACGAAGTTTTTATATTTTTAAAAGTTATAATAAAAAATTCATAATTAATTATTTACTTGGAAAACAATTACAAAAAAATATGGATCACATCGGGACATGAGTCCTCTAATTATATCTAAAATATTATAAAAATAAATTATCATTTTATTGTGGTTAGGGTGGTCAGACAGACATGTACTTATTTTTTCCCTGAAATTTAAGTACCACTGCATTGAAATTTCAAGTTTTCATCAAATAGATTTTTTTTTTCTTTTAAAAAAACCTAGTAGTTTAAAAACTACACTCAATTTGCTACAAATTATTTTCTTACATATTTTTGAAATAGTATAAATAACTTATTCAATTTTTTATGACAAGTTGCCTAACTCTGATTTTTCTAAATTTTTTGCCACTTAAGGGCCTGTTTTTTCCATGATGATCCTACACATACCCGAAAAAATAATCATATTATAATTATATTCCCACATATCAAACTCTAGTTTATGATGCATAAAATACATAAACGATATATAATATTCATAATTGTTTGTAAAGTAAGTAGCTTTAGAATATGACAGGATGGGCCACCTTTGGAGGCCATGCAGGATGTGCAGGAGATTGGGGTTGGGCAGATGGATACGGATCAACAATTGATTGTCCAGACTGAACAAGAATCTTCTATTGGAGCTTCGAAGAGTGGTGGAGGTGGCTCCCCATTGCCCCTGAAAGGTGGCAAGGATGTGGGGAAGAGCTCTTTGGCCTCCTCTCGTTTAGGTATTCAGCAAAATGAACTAAAGAAAGGGGTTGGTGACAGGACTTCCAAGCTGGGAAGGAAAAAGGATATGGAGAAGATTAAATTAACTGGGGAAAATTTGGTGGAGTCAGGGTCAGTCAAGACTCTTGATTCACATTTTTCATGCCCCCATAAATGATTATTCTCTCATGGAATGTAAGGGGCTTGAACAGTGGCCCTCGACAAAAAGCTGTTCGTGATTTGGTTAGGAATCATTCTCCGGATGTTCTTTTTCTTCAGGAGACTAAATTATCTGTAGATAATATGTTGGCCATGGCTCCTAAGCTGTGGAAATATGGTGAATGCCAGTGTGTGGGGGCTCTTGGTGCTTCTGGAGGGGTGGCTTGCTTTTGGAACCCTCGGAAGATTTTCCCCCTATGGTGGATGTCCTCTAGATCCTCTATATCCCTTGTCGCCTCTTGGTATGAGACTGGTGAGTGTATTCTCCTCTCTAATGTGTATGCTCCTGTTGAGTTTCTGGGTAAACAACTTCTATGGTCCCATCTTCGTTTTGTTCGTAGCTTAGCTCCTTACCATCCGTGGGTTATGGCTGGCGATTTTAATGCTATTGTGGAATTGTCTGAGAAAAGAGGTGGAATTCCTAGGTTGGAGCCTTCTGCTCTGTTATTCAGAGATAGCATTTCTGAATTAAATCTTATTGATGTTCTACCTAGTAATGGTCGCTTCACTTGGAATAATAGGAGAATTGGTGAGAGTTGTGTTGCTGAGAGGCTAGATCGTTTCTTGGTTTCCTGTTATTGGGTTGGAAACTTATGGTCCACTCGATCTGAAATTCTTGATTGGAGAGGTTCTGATCATTGGCCTATTAAGCTTAGTATTATCTCTGCACGGGGGCCTCGGTCTCCCTCATTCAAGTTCCAGCTTATGTGGTTACGGGATCCCACTCTTCATGATTATGTGGCTGAGTGGTGGCGGATTGGTAGACCAACTTTTGGTACGGCAATGTACACATTCTCCAAGCTTCTTCAGTTTGTCAAATATCAGCTTAAAAGGTGGAATCGGCGATGTTTTGGTAATATCTTTCATGCTAAGGTTGCCGCACAGGAGGAGTTGAATAATATTACGCGGTTGATTCGTGAGAATGGGGCCTCTGAGGATCTTCTAAGGGAGGAGGCTAAGACTTTGAAAGTGGTTGAGGAATTTGAATTGCGGGAAGAAATCTATTGGAAGCAAAAGGCCCGGGTTGAATGGTTACAGGAAGGTGATAAAAACACCGCCTTCTTCTTCAATTCTGTGAAGGATAGGAGGCATGGTAATTCCATTCCTTTTCTGGTGAATGATAGGGGTGAACGTCTTGCCTCGTTTCAAGAAATCTCTGCTGAGGCATCTCAGTATTTTGCTACTTTATTTAGGGAGGATTCACAAGGGGGCTCTGTTGAGGAAGCACAGGTTCTTTCTTGTATTCCTCAGTTGGTCTCCAGGGAGGCGAATGAGTATTTGATGAAAGATATCTCTCTTGATGAGCTGGAGGGGATTGTGTTTCAGATGAAGAAGGGTAAAGCTCCTGGTCCCGATGGTTTCCCGATTGAATTTTTTCAGGAATTCTGGGATATCATAAAGTTGGATCTTCTGGCTGTTGTCCTTGAGTCCCAAAGGAATAAACAGATGCTTCGTGCTCTGAACTCCACCTTCCTTGCTCTCATACCCAAGTGTGAAGGGGCTGATAGGTTATCTCAGTTCCGGCCTATCTCTCTTTGCAATGTGGCTTATAAAATCATCTCAAAGTTATTGGCTGAGAGACTGAAGAAGTGGCTTAAAGTGTTGATTTCAGAGGAACAGAGTGGATTTGTGGCAGGTCGGCAGATTCTTGATGGGGTTGTCATTGCTACGGAGACCATCCACTCCATGGACAACTCCCATGAGAAGGCTATGTTCATTAAGCTGGATATGGCTAAGGCTTATGACAGGGTTAGATGGTCTTTTTTGCAGAAGATCCTTGTTGCTTTTGGTTTTGGTGAGGAGTGGATCCAATGGGTCATGAGCTGTGTCACGTCTGTTTCCTTCTCAGTTTTGATAAATGGAGATCATTCTGAACTTTTTGGTGCCTCTAGGGGTTTGCGCCAAGGGGATCCTCTTTCTCCGTATCTTTTTCTGCTTCTTGTGGAAGGCCTTGGTCGTTTGTTGAAAAGAAGGGTGGAGCTTGGCATCATTCAAGGTTGGCGATGGGGTGGAGACTTGCCTCCGCAATCTCATTTGCAGTTTGTTGATGATACTGCCCTGATGGGGATGGCTACTGTTAGGGAAGCTACTAACTTGAGGCAGGTGTTGGACATATATCTTGTTGCTTCAGGACAATTGATTAATGAGGAGAAGTCTTCCATATTCTTCTTCAACACGCCGAGCCCCATACAGAGAAGAATTGCTAATATCTTAAGGTTTCAGATAGGGGTTCTCCCTTTGACTTATCTGGGTTTCCCAATTTCTGTTCGCCATCTTCCCAAGGGTTCTTGGCAGAATATTATTGATAAGCTCCGTGCAAAAGTTAATCATTGGACCCACAGATGGTTGTCTTTTGCGGGGCGGGTTCAGCTTCTCAAGTCGGTGGTGCAGGCTCTCCCTACCTACAGATGTATGCTTCAGGTGGCTCCGATGGGTTTTCTGAGGGAGTTGGATTCTCTTGAAAGGCAGTTCTTATGGGCGGGAAGTTTGGCTTCTTCCAAGTGGAGCCTGGTTAGGTGGGATGTTGTGTGCAGCCCAAAGCAATTTGGTGGTCTTGGTCTTCGACAGTCTGCGTTATCTGGAGTGGCTGTGGCTGCTAAGCTATTTTGGAGATGGTGTGTGGAACAGGATCAGCCGTGGGCCAGGATATTATCTCATAAGTATTTCCCGGGGATTCCACGGCAGGATCTTCCTCGTTACCCTCTTGAGGGGAAAGGTTCAGTGATTTGGAATACTCTTCAGAAGGGTGCAAAGCTTATTAAGGAAGGTTTATTTTGGATCTGTAGACGAGGAACTGAAGCTCTCTTCTGGTCGGATTCTTGGGATGGATTCCCTCCACTTACTTCTCAGTTCCCCAATCTACTTCCTTTGTGCCAAAGATTTCTCGAGGCTGGCTGGGCTAGGGTGAGTGACTTCAAGTCTGTTGCTTCTTTTGGTCAGTTGGAGGTAGCTCATTGGAAGGATCCCGCAGAGTGGCCAGATTTGGGACTTGCGGAAGAAAGTGCTGAGCTTCACAAGATTCTTCATAGTAGGAGTTGTAGTTCTCTTCTGGAAGAAGATATTCTTGCTTGGACCCATAATCCTAAGGGGGTTTACTCTGTTGCTTCTGGTTATCAGGTGTTATTGGCTCAGAAGCTAACTGGGGCAGAGGTTCATTGGTGGAAAAGGGTGTGGAATAAACTCTCGTGGCCTAAATGCAACTGCTTTGTTTGGACTTTGGCTTGGAATAGGTGCTTGACCTGGGATAACATTCGTAAACGGGGATTTCAAGGACCTTCAATTTGTGTTTTGTGTGGGGGAGCGGAAGAGGATTCTTCACATTTGTTCTTTCGGTGCCCCTTTGTTGTGCAGCTTTGGCATTGGTGGTGGGAGGTGTGGAAGCTTCCCTGTATTCATGCGTGCTCTTTGGTTGAATTCTGGGATAGTATGGGAAGACCTCCTTCTATGGCTTCCTTTTTGCAGGAAGTTTGGTTCGTGGGCCCTACCTTTCTGCTTTGGCAGATTTGGTTGGAGCGGAACCGCAGAATTTTTCGTGATCAGAAGTTGGTGGGTCGGCAAGTTTGGATGCGTATGCTTGGAATGGTGCAGGAGTCTGTTTTAGCTAAATGTGATGTGGTTTTCCCCTTGGAGAGAGGTGATGCTGAGTTGGTGGCCAGACTAGGTCTTCAAGAAATTCATTCATCTTTTGTCAGTTCTAGGAACTGTAGGCATGGGAAAAAGAGGGTCCAATGGGTTGGAAGGTGGTTACCTCCTCCCAATGGATTTTTAAAGATCAATACTGATGGTTCTTCTAGGGGAAATCCTGGGCCTGCTGGAATTGGTGGGGTTGGCAGGGACTCAGCTGGTTCGGTGATTTTTCTATTCTCTATACATGAGGGGGTGAAGACTGTTAACTTCATGGAGGGTCTAGCAATTCTTCATGCTATGGAGAGGGCCCTTGCTTTGGGATGGAGAAAGGTTATATGTGAAGCTGATTCACAGATTTTGATTAATCTCTTGAATGAGCGAAAGATATCTGATATAAATTGGCAGTTGGCTTCGGTGGTTCAACGGATTCTTCAAGTTAGTTCTCGGATGGAGGAGGCATCCTTTGTTCACATTCCAAGGGAATGGAATCGTGCTGCTGACTGCTTGGCCAAATGGGCCTCTGAGCAAGATAGTGGTTGGAAGGTTGAGGATTGGGATCAAGTTAACCCTGAGTTGCATCTGGATTTAGACCGGTTCTTGGAAGAGGATAGGAGGATACATGGGGATAGTTGATTTTGTTTTATGTTGTGGGTTTTTCGCCTTGTTTTCTGGGACTAGGTCCCGTGGTTATTATTGTAATGCTATTTTCTGATTTCTAATAAAGTTTTTACCCCTTTATTATAAAAAAAAAAAGTAGCTTTAGAATATATGAACTAAATGGAAGAAAACTAGCTATTAACCAAAGCCATTATTCCCCACAACTAATGTAATTTCTTGTCCTCAAGTAAATTTTAACACTAGAGGTTATACTACACAAATATTTCCTTAAAATATTCTACAACATCAACTCCCTTTGTTTGTCTTAAATATTAGCCTCGGTAACATGAAAGCTTTTCCAATCTAATATTCTCAGTTGCTTCATCTTCCCCACACTTCTTCCCTATCCAATGTGGTACTAGAAAAAGGAGGATGGGTGGATGAAAGGTAAGTGGAAACCATCTAAATCAATTATCCCTAGAAATATCTATGTATTTTTGAGACCTTCTAACAATGGCTAGAAAATTATATAGGGATTGTGGCTCCTTTTTCTTCAACTCAAGGGTTAACTCTTCCATATCTTTTGTACAAACTTAAAGGCTTTATTGATAGGTCATGTGGCTAATTGCTTTATTTTTATATGATCATTTTTTCTAATGTTCATTGTCTTTCTTCCTACATTTTTATAATCTAGGACCTATTTGACCATTGTTTTATAACTGCATTGGGATCCTTTGATTCTTTTTAGAGCTACAAGGCAATAAATTTTTCCATTTCATTGTATTCTTGTAAGATATCAACCCTTTTCTATTCATTCTTGATGTAAGAGGCCAATTCTCTAATTTGTAGGTCCCCTACAAACATTAATGGATTCCCTTTTGTTTCATCTGAGAGAACAAAGTTATGCAAGTAAAACTCACATAATGGGTCTTGCATGTTTAGTGTAAATTCAGAGAAAGTATCTAAAAACAAAAATTTCTTATTCATGGTAGTTGGTAAATCACTAATTAACTAACTCAACTGAAAACACAAATAATTTTCTTGTAAAAATAATATATAAAACTTGGAAAGTGGTCTGCATTTGAGGAATTGAACAATTTTATCTATTATCTCTCCAATTCTTATTTTTAGTATTTTCACTTCTATTTCCTATTTTTCAAGGGACTTGGTGTGGTTACCTATCATTTCAGCTTTTTCTTTCTCCCAACCTTTCTCTTTCTAATATAGTTCTCTTCCACAATTCCATGTCAAAGGATACTATAGTAGAACCAGTGGGGGTTCTATCATGAGGAATTGGTCCTTGAGATTAGGTTCTTTGTTCCTTGACTCAACTGTGGCAAGTTGTGTAGGGATTTGCAATTTAGATCCATGCTCAAATTTATACAACTTTTCCTCTTATTCTTTGATTTTTGTGTCCCTTTCACTATCCCTCTACTGACGTGTCTTTACCAATTCTTTCAACTACATTATTTTCTCCATGGCTTCCTACAATTCTTTGCCAATATTTATTTCTCCTATAAAAATTTCTCCATACTTTTGCAAAAATTGCTCATCGCTCATTGTGATGGTATATTTACAACCCTCTAAATCAAGTTTCTTTGGGGATATTTTCCTCATTTTCCTTGCTACAAAAGTATCCTCTGAATCAAATTCAGAGGTACTTGTATAGTACCAAGATTGTGCAATAGGTGTATTTAAATTACCAAGGGGATTCCCCTCTAATTCTGAGTCTTTAGTAGTTTCTATCATTACTTTATTATCTTTATGATTTGTCTTTGATCCTTTAACATTCCCCTTCTTCCTTAGGTGATGTGATCATCTCCTAGGCTATGTGGATTTCTTTTTCCCTTTTATAGGTGCAAAAGAAGGTCCACCTTTTATTTTCTTGGCTCTTTGTATTTTTTTAGAGATAAGGGTTTCTTGTGTATCTCCTAATATAGGTTACTCAAAGGTTGCAAGCTGAGTGTCTTGTAGGCTTTGATCCTCTAGCTCTCTTATGTTGTGAGTAGGTGACACAATAGGGAAGCCAAAGGGTATTGCCCTCTCTGAAACAATAGGTTCTTCCAAGTTTGTTCTAAACCTTTGTTCTAATCATTGGATGCCTCAAGGATATCATTGATATTATTGTAATCAAGAAAATTTTCCCAAGAAATATGTGGAAATTGAATCCTTGAACTCTTTTTTATCATAATGTGACCAAATAGAAATGACATAATGTTGTATTATTCCTTTTTCTCTTATATTCAGATGACATTATTTTTAATAAATTATATAGAAAATTTGGAACATTCACACACCTACCATAGCAAAGATGACTCAACAATTTAAAATGAATTGTATACAATAAGGATTGTCTACCATCACAAGTTAAATACTTGACTATGTAAGAAGCAACTAGAAGCAACTAAAGATAATTGTTTAGTACCTTAAGAAGATGAGCCTAGGTTTTCTCCTAGCTTCCAGATTTCATTCCTAGTAGAAATAGCATCTACCCTTGTTGGAAACTCTTCTCCTTCCCGTGGTAATATTGATACTTCATAAATGGAAAATTATGAATCATCTACCCTTAAACCTCAGAATTTCTTCATCATTTTGTAATGTGAAAAAAAATTGTTGTGTCATGACCTCATTGAACTTTTTGAGTTTTAGGAAATACTCCAAATAGTTGGATTGTTGAAAAATGGGTAATACCATCCTGTCTTCTAATAGTTGGGTGTGTGCAACTAGTTCCTTATGAATAATGTCACCTCCCATGATATTGTTGTTGTCCTAGAGTTCCTTAATTTTACTTCGGTCTGGTTCAATTTCTACTTGTCACTTCAACTACACCACTTCCACTATGTTTTATATGTTGTAACCTCTCAAATTAGTTGTGTTTAACTGTTTTTCTCTCCTCTGATCTTGCATTGTTTTGAAATGATGGAAAATGAAATGAAAAAATCTTGTAGAGAGTTTTTGAGATCTAAGAAAATAAAGAATACCCCTCCCCCAACTAAAGATTACTAAGTGTCTTCACTTAGTGGTATGGTTTTGGCAAAGGGATAAATGAAATGTAGTGGAAAATTAATTAAGATATGAAGCATGCATGAATTAATGTATAAACATGCAAAAAATCAAGAATCATCTATGCTAATTATGATAAGTTAATGTGTACTTGTAGAAATTTGTTCAAGTGAAACTAAACTTATGTGAAGTGATGAATGACTTGTTGCAATAGGATGTGAAGCAAGACCTTCCTCAATTGCAATTTGAAATAAATGATAACAAATGCATGGTGCATAGTATATGATGGTTTGAAAAGTATATAGAATTTATGAAATAGGTGAGATGAAATAAATTGCATGGTACATGGTAATTAAGAAAGGTGGTGGAAATGCTACATGTGAATGGGTGTAAAAGGCTGTATGTGATGAAATGAAATATGTGTGGTTGCATGTATAGAGGGATATGATTTGAAATGATAGAGATCATGCATTTAATGCAAATGTTTTTTTAAAAATTATCATTGTTAGATAAGTGTTATGGGTGCTTGTTGTAGCATGTCCCTTTTGAAATTTTGTCGCCTTAAGGTGTGATGCTATAGGTCCATGCTACTTTGTTGATTTTCTCAAAAAATGAATGTTGGTGTTTGTCACCTATGCAATGTGTGTGTGTGAGAGTGTGAATTATGTGGTGGAACTATACCTATGAAACATTAATGGGTGAGATTTGTATCTCATTGACTAATTCATTTATAGAACTTGTAGTATTTGTTGTTGAATTTTTCATTGTAGGTTTAAACTATTGGATTAATGAAAGAAGGAAATGGGTAAGTGCACCAAGATGGTTCCCAAAAAAGGGGCTTAAGTGGCCACTTTTTTTTCTTCTGAAATTAGGAAATATTGACCTTGGACATGAAATTGAGGATAGCTACACTCAAAATCTTTAGATGGAACAAAAACAAGGACCACAGTGCTCCGAGTCTACTTTCTAAACTACTAATTTATTTTAAAAATGGTTGAGATTAAAGGGTTGAAAAGAGGGACACACACAAATTGCTATTGTTTCTATCAGAAAAACATAACATAACAACTCTTGTGTGACCCGAGCACGGTGGATTTTTTTGTAGTATTTTTAAAATCCCTCTAGTCAGAAGTTAGATAACAGTATGTAGTAAGGACTGGATATTTTCTGATAATTTTTTAATGAATATTTGATTTTTTATTAATTTTCTAAGTGGGCACTTCCTAAAAAGCAGAATTTTGGCCGTGCTCCCCCTCAAATTTTTTGAAACTAAAAGATTTTTCTAAAATTTTATTTTTTTTAAATTGTAGAATGGAGTCTAGTTTCTAAAAATATAATTTATTTCAAATTTCGATGAACGGTTAATTTATAGCCAAAAAAATACCAAACACTGCTTTTTGAAGAAAAACGGACATACAATCAAAAGAAATTATGGATGAAAAGTTTAACATTGTTAGAAAGTGAAAAAAATTACATCGTTGGAAAGCTAATAAAGAACCTAACATTGCCCATGTGTTCGATTTTCTTGATATTGAACCAGATGCAATCTTGATGGTGAGCACGAACTCGATTATGTGAAAAT
>VDFB02047230.1:367238251-367274222 GCA_007258455.2 Sequoia sempervirens | reverse complement strand
TGATTTACCCTGTCCTTGATCATAAGGAAAACAACAAGATCTCCATCAAGATTGACTCACCTAAGCGTTGAAAGTCAATACTTCATAGGGGATCTCTTTTTCCTAATGAAAGTAGGGAAATAGGTGCATACCCCCATTAAAAACCTACCTCACCCATTTTCCTTCATATCATTTTGGTGAACCCAACATTTTACATCAATTTTTTTGAAATTGGAGTCCATTCAAACCCTAGATCTAGAATGTGTATTAGTTCTCATTTCATTGCATTACTTTGAATCTCATTTAGTGTTATTAGAATTACATTATTTTACATCTCATTCAGGGTTTTAGGTTTTCATTTTGCATCCTTTAAAATTTAAAAAATTCAAAAATTTCCATGCATATTACATAGATTTTGCATAGTACTTGCATAACAGTGTATTTTCAATCATTTATATTTAAAAATTGACTCAATTTAATTTCAAGAAGTGTCAAATTTTTCATTCATTTCAATTGCATTAGGACACCTAAATCTAGAAAATTTAGTCATTGAAACCAAAGTTTGTAATTGGAAATAGGAAACCCTAGCACTGAACCTGAGACTTAGATTTAATTCTTTGCAACCCCTAACTTGAGGCCCATTTGACCTAGTGAAAATCAATCCTTGTACAGGTATCATTTAAAAATTATGGGTAGTAATTTATCTTTGTTTACTTCATTCTAATTTACATTGTTGAGTTTGAGTTTCAATTTCAAAAATCATAAAAATTTGTTACTATTTGCATTAGGTTCAATTGGTCAAATTGAGTGCATTGTTTGAAATAAAAATTGGAATTAAAAACATATCATTTTCAATATATTGCATTCAAAAATAAAAAAATCTTCATATATCAGATTTGAATCTTTGCATAAAAATTCATCATGGACATGTGTATGGGTAATATATGGATGACCTGAAGATCTTTGGTAGATGTTTCAAGTTGTGTTTTTGGTGATGACCCTAATGAAATTGAAACTATTAATGAACCTTCACCTGGACTAATGAATGTTCTTGTGAAATGGAAAGCTTAGGCCAAGATGAAGATATCATGCAATAATTCATACAAGACTCCAAGTACACAACCTTGAGAACAATGTATCCTTTTACCTATCCATGCAAATGCCATGCCTATAATACCATCACTTGATATGTTTGACCTATTACATCTTGAAATAGAAGCACAAAGAAATCCTCAACCATCAATCATTAATGAACTTATTAATAAGGACAATAATGATACTCTTTTATCATGTTCATTGAGTTACTGATACACCCATTAATTTAGAAGAGAGTTATGGTCAAGGGTTTAAGATCTTAAAAAAAAAAGGGATGTGACATAACCAATGAGCATGAAATTCTTAAATTGTTAGAGAAAATACCATTCGAGGATATCAAGGTGTTAGGATATCAAGATCTCCCCCTCCCTTGCACATCTCCTAAGGGAAAAGGTGTTCCCTTTCACAAGATCATATCAAGAAACTAATTAATACCTCACAAGGATTGTAGGGTCACCTTAGATCCTCCTCTCCCACCTCCACCTCAGTAAATTTCCCAAACAAGTAAGAAATCTAAGAGACATAAGATTAAGGATTTTCCTTTCTTACATAGTACACTAGAAACTAAATAAAAAATGGAACAACTCCTCTATCTAGGATTGATTTACTTTCCACCTATCAAAGAAAATAAAAATGAAAGAGTAAAAACATGAATTACTATGCATTTCATTTCTTACAAATGAGTGTCATATTTTACAACGATTGATCCATAAAAATGATGTTATTGATGTAATTAATTAAAATGCATGCACTTTTCTCCTTTCCATGTGATAGTTGTAGGATCATAGTATACTCATTATTGTATTGCATATCATGTTCTATATTGCAAGGAGCACATTCTCATCACACATCTCGGTTGATCCTTGTCCTGCACTTAGCGGGGGCAAGGATTTAGATAGTCTTGTCCTAGTTTGACACTTGTTGTTGTCCCTTTGGCTAGTTATCCACTTTCTACATATGATGAACAATATTGGGATGCAAATGACTTTCTATAGGTTGACTCGTATATGACATACTAGTCTTCTCTTTGTGTTCTTTATGATTACATATGCATAATATGATCCCCCATGTTGTGTTGCTTGGAATGTTTGTAAATATTTGTGAGACTTCTTTGGATGACCCTTGTCACTCTATTGGTGCAAGGATACAAAAGAAGTGAATATGTCACATGACATACCTCTATTTGTATCTACATTCTTCTATCTATCATAAACCTTTATCTTTTCGCTTTTCTTATGTTTTCCTTTTTGAAATGATGCAAGGTGTCAATAAATTTAAGTCTCTTCGATGTTGAACCAAAAACTTCCATTTGTTCTCTCTCTATGTGTGCCATTCTTTGTGCTTGTTGTTCTATTATTTATTTGGGAATGATGATGGTTCTGAGCTCGATTATATCATTGTAGTAATGACAGACATTTAACCCAAATTCATGGATCCATTATGTGTTATCTTAGGATTGCATATGGGGGAAAACCCTTGTTTCATAACATAGCTTTATCTCGAGAACATATGTGTTACATAGGGATTTCTAAATAAAGTTCTCATGTATTGGAATTTATTGAGTTCTACTTTAAAGTAATCGCTCATAGTATGGTGTTCAACATTTTCCTTAAAGTGGGGGCATATGCATCCCTACTCATTGTTTGCTTCAAAGTATGGTATTCTTACTTCACGTGATGTATCTTCTAGGTGGTGTCTTTGGGTTTGACGCCCTTCAAGATTGCAATCTTTCTTGGCATATGACATTCCTCTTGGTGGTGATGCTACAAATTACATTCCCTAAGTTGTGAATCTTTTATTCTCAACTAGTTATCTCTTGGAGATATTAAGCACGGTGTTCCCTAAGGTGAGACCTTTCATGAACTAAGAAAAACCCCTTTGAATATCTTATTGCATGTATCAAGGCCACCAAGAATAACACAAATTACTTACCAATGGATCCTTTTTCATGAGTTCCTTTCATAACACAACTTGCTAGCCTTGTGACCATTTTGTGTGGCACCTTATCAAGTTTATGAGGAGGTATAATTTTGGTATGGTTAGTACAATGAGAGCCTCTAGACCTGGCATGAATTTCCCATTGTATGTCACTCGTGCATTTATTGATTGTACTATAGAATCATAATACTATCTAAATCTTCAACTTCATATAGTTTGATTTCCCTTGTGCCATATTTTTTGTTTTATTCAAGGGGTAAACGCTTTTGACCAGAGCTATGAACCAGATACAACCATTCAACAATACCACCCCAACGGGGTTTGAACCTTGGTGGCAAGAACAATAATGCCACCTATAAACCATCACACCATGCCAATATCAGCTCCCTTGTACCATATTTGTATTCATGGTTGAGTAGTGTTTTATATGTTCACTCATGTAGTGTTTTATATATTTTATCTTGATCAAAATTTTTTAGAGGTTCATTGATTCTAAAGTTTAAAGTCTTGACATGCTTAAGGATTTCTTGATCATCATGTTCCTATCTTCATGGCACATCTTTTTAGGAGGTCTTATTCTTCTCTTTCTCTCTTTTGGAGAGGAGTTTTGTTCCCACTGGGTTTTCTCCTTTTTCTCTATTTGTGAGAGATCTTTATTGTACATGAGCACCTTACTAGACCTTGTTTGTAGGACTCATATTTCTAGTGTTTAGCTTACTCCTTGAGTATGGATTAAGGGGGGTGTTAGTGTGATAAAAGGTATTATCAAACTAGTTAGCTGTTAGCCTACTTAGTAGAGTCTTATTCACACTACACTTAAGCTCACTTATAGGTTATCCAGAATTTTTCTCACATCATGTAGACTCACCAAGTGTCTCAACACTTGTCTATAGAGTCCTACACTTATTTCATACTTGGGGGGGGTAGCCAGAGTTTGACTCCTACCTTCTCACCTCTTCATCTTTTTCTTTATAAGCAAGGCTCATTTGTACATTTCACAACACATACATGCTTATGAATTTTTTCATTTTGCATATTTTCATTTGTTGATTTTTTTGAGTTTCCAACTATATCTTGGTTTCTCCAACATTAAGTTCTCTAATTCAGATAAGTTTTTGAAACCCTTGATGTTAAAAGATTCTAGGAATATATTATATATAAGAATTTGATGATAATATGATTGAGTTAGATAGTTGTGTTATTCAATTTTCTATTTTAATTATTTGATTTAGGATCTTTGCCAAATTATCACATGTATAATTTTACATTAATTATTGTAATATTGATTATTCACATCTATTTTAATAATAGTACATCTTGTAAATTATCACAGCTCTAATATTTAATCTGTTAAATCTATATTAAACAACTTTAGGAGAAAAATATTGTTATAATTAGATTATAGTCAAAATTAATGGTGGGAAATGAATTACCTATTTATTCACACGTTCAAACTGTAGAAAGTCCTAATATCTATAGGGGCATCATGCCTCATTGATTCATGATATTGTAGGCCCGCAAGGGTTAATATAAATTCTAAGTTGCATTTGTCAATATAATTTAGAATGCATTCATCACAAGAAATTTAGATGCTCCTACTTACTATTTATGGAAAATAGAAGCAAAATGCTTAAAATTACAATCATCTTAGGTAGACTTTACCAAACAAAAGAGTCATTGCAAGAATTATACCAAGCAAATACATGTCACATATTGCAAACAAGATCTCTATTTCTTATTTACATAGTGTTTAGAAAATGGCATTAGTATATAAACTCTATGCTACCTAGATTCTTTGCAACCATCAAATTTGAGGCCATATAATCCTTGCGTATAAAAGGCCATGATAATAAAGAGGATAAAAGGAAAACAATTGAAAACATAATTATATATAATTTCTAATTCACAAATACTACCAACTCTTGACTTCAAAGTGAATATGACTCCAAAAACAAGTAAAAATTTGATAGTAATAGTGACATGACCCAAAAAAACAATAATATAATATTAATAACAAATTGTAATGATATTATAAATTACCCACAATTAAACTCCAATCATGCATTATTTTCTATAATAACATAATTTAATTTACAAATTTAATAAAATAATACTTAAACCATTTAACCAACACCAAACCAAGCTTCCATTTAAAATGTGATTTATAACTTGTGCCCAATTCAAAACATTCGCCCATTTTCAAGTTTTCACGAGCTTTATCGTTTTATCTTAAATAAGTAATATTCTTTAACTTATCAGTCAACGCCCCACAATTGCGAATCTGTCCCGAAATATATCATATAGATTTTTTTTGACCAATTAGTCATGAAATGACTCCTCGATGCTATGGCGTCTCTACAAACTTTAACACGTAAGTGACCTCATATTCCCTTCACAGTAAGCAATCTCCAATCTAGTGATTGCTGGATGCTAGGTGTCTCTTAAAACTTTAAAAAGTGAGTGACCTCTAGCCAGTCTTCGTTGGCCTATCTGCCTGCCTAGAGCCTTATAAATAAGTGTACTGATACTCCCTTCACAGTACACTCCATTTTGATTTTGAAGAAAATCCCAGCCGCAAATATGAAGTCCACCGACTTGCCTCTTTACACTACAGTCGAACAGCCCTTTGCAAAGATAAGCAGAGCTTATGCCTGCATATACTTTGCTGCAATTCTCGGGCTTATATTTTATCGTATAGTTGATATCCCAAGTGAAGCTTTTTGGCCATGGATGTTGGTATTTTGTGCAGAGTTAGGCTTTGCTTTCTTTTGGATTTTGGACAGGCGACCAGGTGGCGCCCGGTCTCTCGCCACACTTTTCCACAAAAACTCTCCGACAGGTAAGAGAGACTTTTAGATCTGTAAGGCATTTTTGTAAGCATTAGAACTATTTTCTCTTCTTAATAGTTTTACATATTAAAACAAATGAAAAGAGGGGGATTTGAGACACTGGTGACAGGAAACGTAAAGTCTCAAAACTAAAGAACGTACAGTATAACATATAATCTCTGATGGTAATATTTACATTCCAGATTTCTTTATGACCTGTTAGATATATTTATATTAAAGGTTTTAATCCATTTTATTTCTGCTTGAGGTTTTAAGAGTATGGAATCTAAGAATATTATTGATATGATATGTGCATGTACAGTTTTGAAAAGGAGCTGCCACCAGTTGATATATTTATCTGCACAGCGGATCCAACTAAAGAGCCTCCACTCACGGTTGTAAACACTCTACTCTCCATTCTGTCTCATCATTATCCCACAGAAAGACTGTCCTGCTATGTCTCAGATGATGGAGGATCCCCACTCACTTTTTACGCTCTGTTTGAAGTTTCACAGTTTGCGAAGTTTTGGGTTCCTTTTTGCCGTAAGCATTCCATTGAACAAAGATGCCCAGATGCATATTTCTTTGAAAATGATGATTATCCAAATAAGAGTTTGAGCTTTGCAAGCGAACGAGAAAAGCTCAAGGTGTGGTATAAATAGATTGATCTACATAATAAGATATGTCCTATTGAAGAGATTAATATTCTAGGAAGTAGAATTGATGGTTTTTATTGTTAGCACGACTTTATGGGTTGTTTTCTTGTCTTGTAGAATATGTTCGAGGACATGAAGTATTCCATAAATAGCACTGCGGAGAAGGGCACCGTTTCAAGAGATAAATGCAATGATCACAAAGGCTTTAAAGAATGGAGCTCTGGAATGACCTCACGAGATCATCCCAGTATTGTTGAGGTAATAAAATGTTTCTGATTTTCGGAACCAAATCACTAGTTACTATTTGCCACATTTATTTGCGCACATTTTTCAAAATATCTGTGCACATTTTTCAAATTTTTGAGAGGTATATAGGTTACTTTAGGAGATCATACTAGTATTATTGAGGTAAAAAAATGTTACTGATTTTCACACTTTTCAATTTTTTTTGGAGGCATATAGATTATTTTAGGAGCTCATCCTCAAAAGGTTTCTGATTTTCACAACAATATAAAGTCACATATACCTGCGTACATTTATTACTTTTGTTTTCTTTTTAATTACAATGATAAAACAAATAGCTGAATCCAGAAAAACAAACAGTCAATGTTTGAGTTGCAGCCCTTTATGACATGGGCACATACATGAAATCTTTTGATCAATCATTTTTCAAATCTCAAATCTACTATAAACCCAACAAATTTACAAACTCTAAAATCTCAAATCTATCAAACATCAAACTGCACAAACCGTCATACCAAATCTGTAAAAACCGCCCCAACGAAGAGGAGAAATTTCTGCACATTTTTTTTTTTTCATCATCATGCAAAAATGAATACAAAGAAGTTAGAACATATAAATGTTAATGGAGATCAACTTAAGCAGTATATCAGCATGTCAATTACATATTATCCATTAGCACAACTTGCTGCCTTAGATAAAAGATGCTACTAACTAGATTGCACATACCTTCATGATGGTGTATGGTTTTATCTTCAAGACCCTGCTTGATTCGATCATAGTACTACTCCTAGACTACCGCCCATCTCAATCAAGTACTAGTCCTTAGCTCAGGCTTAGCGTTGGACTTGAAGTAGGATCCCAACTCAAGCTTGGTAGATTCATGTCTTAGTTGCAGCCATGTATGGCATTACTAGTTATTTCTCTATGAGCAATACATACTCTTAGACTCCTTGCAATAGAGGGTAAGGTGACTCATCCCATTATAGCTACTTCTTACTAACCTTAAGGAGAAAATTAAGATGTAAACTTGTAAGGGCTACATTCTCATAAGCCGTTGGAGTATTCATTTAATTGAAAAGCTTGCCTTGTCAATCAACAGAACACTGGTATAGGGCAGATTTTTCCTCGAGCCAAGATCTAGCATGTTTTGTTTATTTGCACAAATTGACCAGCATTGTTGGTAAGCAAATAGTCCTTTTAATAAAATTATAGAAAGCTTTGTTCGAGGATGATTTATTGAGTTGTTCAATGTAGTTTAGAACTAAATATTGTTCCATGGTAGATGTCATATTCCTATGAGTCTAAACCACCGAGTGGACTGAACTTAATTAGCATCTATTAAATCCTACTCAAAAGAGTTGCCACAACCGATCCAAAGCTTATTGTCATCACACCAGCAGCTAGGGTTATTAGGTGAGCAGCTATTTCCACTTATGGGACAACAATCTAAGTAAGCATAAATAATTGATTCCCTTCCCCAAATCTACCTAAGAGCAAGATATTAATTGCCCTTCCTTATACATATAAATGTGACATATATAGACACTTGTAAAGGAATATTTCTTCCTTTATCCAATCTACACTAGCATGTTATTTTGCTTCATGTTTTCAAATCAGATTTATAAACTCTACACTCCATCCATGTCAACTCATTTGCTGTCCTACTAGTTTTATCAACTCCAACAAAACTCACGAAGTTGAACATCACCCAATTTTAAAAAAACAAAACCTTCAGCCACAAGGATTATAATAAGAACTTAAATTTATCCTTTCTCTGTTATGCTTAATTTTTGTATTAGTTATAAGGCAACCTTGTAAATGTATATAAATGTAAAACTATGGCTTAATTGTTTAGTCCACATTTTCCTATCTCAGCAGCCAAAAGAATAAAAAAGAATCTCATTGATCTATTGTACTAGTGCTGCCATAAACATTTTATAGAGTTATGTTCTTGCAGGTGTAAGAATTTACTTCTATTTTATTTTAACTCTTGAAAACGGGTGAAAGAAATAGCATGCCAGGCAAGGGTATGAGCAATGAGAGAGTAGAAAATTTAGTGTCAATTCTTCAGTGACTTCACAAGATGCCAGGCTAAGGAAGGGAACATCAGCCTAATATTTTGCTAAAAAAAAAAAGAAAACCCACTCTAGAGCTCAGCAGTCCATAGCACCCCATTTCCACATTTTATAATGCATTACGTTTTAGCTATGAATGTGCAACCTAGCAAAGCTAAGTCTCAGACTTACTCCTTACTCCTGCAGATTATTTGCTATTGTAAACCAAGAAATTCTATTGTCTAATAATTGCTCAAATAGAACTCTAAAAGAGGTGCTGGTAAATACCATCTCCTGAAGTTTAAAGAAATTAAAGATTCTAAGGCCAAGATGGTTTAACATTAAGGTTACTGTATTACAGAAGATTAATTACAAAGAAAATAAAGGAAGATAAAACCTAAGATGTGATGACCTGAAGAAGCAAAGAAGAATGCCCTAGCCGCCCAGCTCTGGTTTCCTCTTCAGACCCGTCCAAACCCTTGAACAACCACACTCTTCTTCTTTCTTTTATCTTCCCACCATTTTTTCCTCCCCAAATGAGACCTCTACCAGTCGATTTAAGAAGAGAGGGGCGAGTTTCTCCATGGCAAGCTAGTCAAAGTTCTTTCCTGCCATTGGCGGCTGCTGCAGGGGTTGCCAGGCCTCTTAGTGCTTTTGTTGTCCTCCTCCTCTCCAAGCTTCTTCCTCCTTGGTCGAGATTTCTGCCTCTGGTGCTGTCTTAGCCGCCTTCTTCTCCCGTGAAAGCTTCTCCTTCATTTTCCCGCGTCCTCTTTTCCTTTCCATATTTGCTCGATGGTAAGCTTTATTTTATTCTTTTAATTCAATGAGAATCTTGGTTTATACGCCTCCTTGTAAATGTCAATTTTAGTGAATGACATTTCATTTTATGGTTTATTTATTTATTTTTTTATATCTTCTTCTCATTTTTCTTTCAACGCCCATCTATTTTCTTTTATGTAATATTCATGGTGAGTGTTTATTTATTCCTTGTCTTTAAATTGTTATTTTAATAAAGTAACTATCAATTATAATTTAAAATTTTATTATTTGCTTATATCACTTAAAGTTTATTTATTCACTTTTAAATATTTATTATTTTAATTTACCCCCTTTATTCATCGACCTTAATTAAGTCTACCAAATTGAGCACTATCAATTAATTGAAACATTTAAGTGGTCCTATTGGCTCTACCTAGCCGACTCAAGTAACTCTAGCAAAATAGATATAAAAATCCTAGGTTGAATGAACCTCAGGCTATTGGAATCTATAGACAAGGTCAATACTAGAATAACATACCAATTCTCTATCTCTCAGCCAATGAACCACATAATCCGCCTCACTTTGCACCCCCAGTATCTGCATCCAACGACCAGTCTCACACAAATACAACAACCAAATCATTAGTCCATTTTAATCCAACATTTAATGCACTAAATTAAAATAGCATATTAAGATTAATAAGCACACATAATAATAATAGCATCAAGGTTCATAATGTTAATGCACACACACATACTTATTTATGTTCACCTATTAAAGTTTGAAGTTCCACCCCTAGTCCAAATTACATCGGAGCTAAAGATCATGCAAAATGATTAACAAAGTATCGAGGGGTTATGACAAAATCTTTCTTACATTGCTAGCATTAAAGCTATTAGAACAAGAATTATACAAAATTTGGAAGCTCATTGTTTTCCACAATCAACCAAATTAAGTTAATGAAGTGATAGAAGGTCAATAAGCTACATCTTCAAAAGGATCGAAATTAAAATGCCGCATTAACTTTTGTCACTTCCTCAGCATGAGTCGTCCTGACTATATTATTAATCCAGCTTGCAGATTTTGCTTTAGAAGGGAAAGGACACTGACATGGAGGGCCATGATTTGCCCAGTCTTGTGTATGTGTCCCGCGAAAGGCGATCTGGACACCCACATAATTTTAAGGCCGGCGCTCTGAATGTTCTGGTACTGTCACTGCTTCCATTTTTCATATACCCTCTCTCAAATCCATTGAATAAAACTTAGAAGTAATGCTGATTTGGGTCAAACTATGTTTGTAGATTAGAGTCTCTGCTTTGATGAGCAATGCTCCATTCATTCTTATCGAGGTTAAAATCTGTTTGCAGATTAGAGTTTCTGGTTTGATGAGCAATGCTCCATTCATTCTTATTGGGGTCAAAATCTGTTTGCAGATTAGAGTTTCTGGTTTGATGAGCAATGCTCCATTCATTCTTGCAAGATCTGACCCCTCCCTGCATAACTTTATTATACCATTCATTTCACTTCAAAATTTCTGTTCTCCCGCCGTAACCGCGTAAAGAATCCGCGATTCATCTACATTTCATCCTACTTTACCATCCGCGTGGGATGCATACTTCATCAAAATTTAACTCCCGCTGAACTAGTGAATCTTTCTAGTGGTGATTGCAGGGTTGATTATATTTTATTTAATGATCAACTCACTGCCGTCATGTCAGCCCGATTTAGGGATTAAGATTCTTTAAAGTTAAAAAATATGTTGAAAACGCCCTATATAGGAATTGAGATTTTTAAAACTTGGGTACGACATAAGGTGATGAAATGGAAGTAAATATCATACCTAAACACGCCTGTTTTTCTTGAATGTCAGGGTGGAAAATTTTGTTTGTCATAATTTTGAGTCATGGGCAGATCCATGATTTGCCTTCTGCCCTGACTAAATTCGAATTTGATAGAAAATATCAGACTGTTGTTATCCAGTTATCAAGCGATTGGCAACGCAAAATTTGTAGATATCATTTTTCATGGACAATTAAGGGCAGAATTAGTATTTAATGCATTCCTTCAACAATCCATGTTTCGAATAATCTTATCTTCTATGACCAATCTCTTGTGGGCTAGAGTAACCCACTTGGTGGACATTGCATAAGCTCATGCGAAGCAATGGGATTGAACTTAGCAAACCCAACCATTGCATATGGTAGCAAATTATCTATCGTTAGTTCGAGGTTAATACGGAGATCTCGCAGAAAATAAAAAACGGAGGGAACTAAAACGGCAGAATCCATCTGGGTTAGTCTGAAAAGCCACGAGAGAGGTAAGGAACAAAACTCACATATTCACAGAGGTGTTTAAGCTGGTCTTCCATGAGATGCTGTCCTTTCTTGACCTTGACAATCCATTCATCCAGATCCATGGAGCTTCCCTGCTGTTATTATTAATTCTAATAATAGATGGATCTGCAAGAGGATTTTATAGGAGGCCTCAAGACATGAGAATTGAAAAGCTTACAATGTATATAGATTCCAGGAGAGGCACAAGGCTTTTCCTTTAAGTTGGAAACACTAGTAAAATGTTGTTGACACCTTTCCAAGGATATTTTTCACGTACCCACCGTTAGAAATTGGAGACAGAGCACAATAAAATGAAAAACATAGATTATATTAAATAATCAAAACACATACATATATTATCTCTTTGCAGCTCTACAGAGCTGGACTCTAAGAAGAGTAAATTGTCACATTACATCTGCCTCTATTTATAGAGGTCTTTTTAGAAAGATGGAATCTTCTGTTGCTAGAAAGCAATTACACCTCCAGAGCTATTACATGCAGAATAACTATATTTTGCCTTTGAAACCGACAACCAAAAATAGTGGAGAAATTATTAGATTCCTCCAACACACCCCCTTAATTTCTACCACATATTTTTCCTTCCCAAATTTCTGCAGATTAGAGGATACCACATCTCTCAGCTGTCAAATTGGATAAGAAGTTGGAATTACAATCTCCAACACTCCCCCTTAATCACAACTTCAACTTCTAGGAATCAAACTTAGGAAATCCCATTTTACTATTGGGATGCTCTACCCATGAGCTCTGGGCCTTTCTCATAACCAATCCTAGGTTCAGGTGTGATGTATTTGTTTTATCAATACCTCCCATAGAGTCACACCGCTGGTGCTCAGAAATCCTAGTAGGCTTGGTTGGCCACAAATCTTGCAAACAAGTGATTTCAAATGACCACAAACTCACATACAGGTGGTTTCAGATTACCACAAACTAGCATATATAAGTGGTTTCAATTACCACAAATTCACATACATGTGGTTTCAAATTACCACAAACTCAATAGACAGGTGGTTTCAGATTACCACAAACTCAATAGGGGGAGACAACTTCTTCAATCAACCTTGTGTGAACAAACACTTCTAACAACTACAACTTACCTCTGTTTCATATTGCAACAAATTTTTGACAACAATGATCTTTCAAGTGACTTTTTCTTGGCCACTTCAATGCCTTAGACAACAGATTTGCAATAATGTGGCATCTCTTCCATAATCTTCAAAAATACAGTCTTAAAAAAATGACTTCCTTCGAGATGTTCAAACCTTCGATATGTTTTTAAATAGCAGCAACATTTCTTGGTGGTAACAATCTTTGACTGGCAGCTCATATTCCTCCTCTTAACAACCCACAACGATGGCTTCATCCTCTTTCTTCTTAAATCTGTAATCCTTTCTTTTACAAAAGTAGCTTCATAAAATTATAGTCTTCCTTCAATATTTATTCCATTTGGTGGCTGCAGTTTAAATAATCTTCTGCCTTCAACAAACAATGCTCCTTAACAAGATTTTTGTTCCCCTTCACTTCAACAATTTTCCATGCAACAATCTCCCTCTGAAGACAATGATCTTTAGGCTTCAATAGTAATCTCCCTATCCTCCTGCGATCTTCTGCAACACCTTCATGATCGTCAAACCCACATGATCAACCTTTCAACTCATTTGTGACAGCTCTCTGAATCTCACTACTCTGATACCATTGTTAGAAATTGGAGACATAGCACAATAAAATGACAAACATAGATTATATTATCTCCTTGTAGCTCTACAGAGTTGGACTCTGAGAAGAGTAAATTGTTACATTACATCTGCCTCTATTTTTAGAGGTCTTTTTAGAAAGATGGGATCTTCTGTTACTGGAAAGTAATTACACCTGCAGAGCTGTTACATGCAGAATAACTATATTTTTCCTTTGAAACGAACAACCAAAAATAGTGGAGAAATTATTAGATTCCTCCAACAACCACTTTATTTAAAGGCCATACATATTTGGAAAGCCATTCATTGGATTGCTCATCTTTTGGAAGTGCCTAAATTGGGCCACATAACTGATGTATAGGAAGGGTATAGATCCTCCAACTGTTTGGAATGAATAAAATACAATTTAGCATTCCACCTCTTTTTTTTAAAGCCATAATCAAGATGTATTTAGATTTTCGTATCCTCTTGCTCCCAGTGACGGGAAATAATGAGCTATTCTCATGGTAGTAGAAGTGAAACACTTGAATTCAACACATTTGCAAATGTCCACATGGGATTTTTTTTATTGTTTTAAATACTATATTTTTGTGTAAGAGTTTATTTTAAATTGATTTTATGTTCAATTTTTTTAAATAGTTTAGATTTAGATTTCAAATTTATCATTTATATATTTTTTTAAGAATATAATTATAACATTAAAATTTAAGTTGTGATTGTATGTGAAATTTTGAATTATTTTTTCTAAATTTAAAATCATACATGGAGTCAAGTTGATTTGTTTGTAATTAGTCAATATTTCTCGTTTTAAGTATAAAATATTAAAATTTACATATCAAGAGTGTTGTATTAAAACATTAAGTTGGAATTCATTTTAGATAATTGAACCATCATCTCATACCATTATTCTTTGATCACGTAGAACTTATGGTGCATCAATATCTAATGTCATCAGGGTAAACATAGGCATTTTCATTTTTACTTGGTGTGTCTACAAACTTGTTGAAATTGTTGAACCAATCGTGGGGTGATTGAGGTATAAGGTGAGGAGCTACTTGAATCACCTTCCCTAACATAGCAAGCTCATGTGCTTTTAAGCACCACTATCAAAAAACATAAGTAAATAAGAATTTAATTTAGAGACTTAAATTGCAAGAAGGTCACTTGTGCAAGATTGGACCAAAATGAGGTGAAGGTAAATTTCTAGTATGTTAAAACCTAACAATCACAAATCTGATATCAAAAAATAGAGTTAGATCATAAAATGTGCACTAAAACAAATTATCCACTTGTCACACATAGAGCTAAGTATAGTTGTTTGTATTTCTTTGTTTTTCAACATATTTCAATATTATATTAAGAAATGACTCTAGTATATAGATTAGTCAGTATATTGACTCTTTGATTAATTAATTAGCTTGGATAATTTTGAAATTTAGTCAAATTTTTATTTCTTTTCATTTTGATGAACCTAACATCTCTTACATCCTCTAGGGTTTGGCCTTAGAGTTTATCATTTTAACTTACTATGTTAATTTTGATGTTTTGATTGCATTCATCTTTGATTTCAAACGTCAAAATAGTTTATACTTTTTGTAGCATCATAAATTGTCACCTTTGATAATTTCACACTATGCTTTGCTTCCCCTTAAGTTATTGGGCCTAATTAAAATCCTAATTTCCTAAATTATGCATTCCATTGCCCATTTTTAACAATTATCGATAAATTTTAAGATGAAAACAAATGCATTTATCTAATACTTTTCCCCCAAAACCTTAATTTCCAAAAATAGGGTTAAGACATATTCACCTAGGGCAAATTAGTCCCCCTATTTTGGCTCTAAATTCAAATATGTTGGTGTTAGCATTTTATTATCTACAATTCAAATGTCCAAAGTTGGGTATTGAGATTTAATTTATGGTAAATTATAATAATTGCATATAAATACCTATCAAGAAATTATTATCAAGAGCATTATTATTAAGAGCATTATCAAGCAAGTCAAGAGCAACATCTTAAGGATTTATTATGGAAATTATATCCAAACATCATGTCAAAGTGTATGTGAGTTCATGTTCATGATTGTGGAGACTAATCCTTGTAGGTCTCCAAGCAATTTGAGCAAGCAACATTCAAACATTGAGGAGATTCACTTGACTTCAGTCCTTCAAGGAAGCCATTGAAGCATAGTGAGTTTGAGAACTTTGTTGATTCATCATTCTTTATTATCATTTATATTTTATCATTGACATTGTCATTGTGGAAGTGGAAACACTAACACAAGGTTTGACTAAGGCAATCCTCTAAATGGCCCAAGCCTTCCTCTCTCTTTGAATGTGTGCTTTAGATTTGAAGGTGATTGGAAGAAGTTTAAAGATCAATTATTTAGTGTTTCAATCAAAATCCTACACCTTGACAACAAATGAAAACTTAGTTACAAAATTATCTGACAGTGTGACAAACAATAAATAGTAGCTCTGGTCTTGCACTAGAGGACTATGAAAACAAATCTAAAATCCCTCTATGTTGATCAGGGTGATCCCACCAAACTAGTTTACAATTTTTGGCCAAACTAGACACTGAAATAATTTTTTCTAACTAAATCTTCACTTTTGGGCACCTATAGCGACTAAACTGTGAAGAATTTGAAGATGATGCAAGCTAGTGATTCATAAATTTTTTTCTATAGATTCTAAATATATTTTTTTCAATTTTTTTGGAATCAAATTGTACTTCTTTTTCCATCTCTTTTGAAAACTAGTTTTTTTTAGTAAACAACATTTTTAAGGAGTGACTCTCACCGTATAATGCATAAATTTTTTTCCATGAAGGATAAAACTCTAATTCTTTCGAATTTAGATTTTTAACTCTAATATCTAGTACTTCCAATTTGTTAGATAGTTTTTTATTGAATATTTTTTTATTAATAAAGTTTTGAAATAAAACTAATTACAATTCAGACATAGGCACCGTATAACACGTAATTTTTTTTGTATGTATCAAAATTCAATTTATTTATTTTGTTGGATCAAGGACTTCAATATCTGGTGCACTCATATTTTTCAAAAAAAAAATTAATAATATTCTATTTTTCCATGTGTAGAACAAAGAGCTTATTTTTGGTGAAAAACCTATGTTTAATAAAAGTAAAAAAGAAAATACATAATAAAACAAAAACATATTAAAATTATATTCGTTGGATAACTCGTTTCGAGGACTACCATCATCTAGTTGGGTATGTGAAGTCTCCTCCATTTTCATCCTCAACCTAAACTTCAAAGGGAAAAATTATAATGTTTTTATGTGCCAAATAGTAGAAAGGTGGGAAAAGGGGGGTTTGCTTGAACCATCATGGTTCATTCGAAGCCCCTTTCAAAAAGGGTTTTCATTTTTGTTTTCTGGTAGGATTGGTGGGAAGTTCATTGAATGGATTTTCTCGAACCCTGGTTCTATCGAACCCTCTTTTGGTTCATTTGAACCCCAAAAACAATTTTTTTTTGCCATGGGGTCATTTTTTTCAACTTTTCCTTCCTCACTCCAATTGTAAACCACTTTTGTGGGTTCACCCTACAAGGATGTATTTTCCTAAGCTGAATCAATCGTCCAAAATTATCTTCAAATGTGCAAGACATGTGCATAGTGTCCTTCTATGTCCATGTTTCAATTGTTCAAATTTGTCTTTGGCTTTTTGTGCTTGTTGTATTTGCATCATAACAATAAATTGCATCATTAGCCTAGTCATTGCATTGTGTTTCATTCTTAGGTTCATTTCATATTTGGTCAAGGGTTGGTTGACTCACCATTCAGGTTGTGAGTCAATCATATACCTTGTCCAAATCCATCAAGCTCTTATTCACAATCATACCATTTCCATTCATCCCCCTTATCTAATGAAATATGAAAACGGTGTCAAACCATAAAGAGTTCAAATGTCCTGAAGGATTTTCCCTTTTCTTACATATCATTTTAGTGAACATAGCATGTTAACATTATAGGCCTTCTAAAGCAATTCATTCGAGATCTAGGTTTACTATTACATGTTGTTTTGCATTGTTCATTTAGATATTCATTTTGACATCATAAAAGGCATAATTTTTCAAAAAAAATCATATCATATTGCATTTTAGGTTGCAATAGGGTTAATTTCAATCATCTTAGGTTTGATTTACATTCAAATTGAATTTTAAAAATTTGTATTAGGTCATTTAAATTTGAAATTAATTTTAAAAACGTTCGTGGCATTCATTTAGGAATCTTACATATAGATTAGAAAAAGTGAAAAATTGCATGGTTTTGCATCAACATCATCATTTTTTAGATTTAGGCATATTAGAGTTAGACAATTACTACATCTTAGATCTAGAAATTTCATTTATAATTTTCTTTATTGCTTGAACATTTTCCAAAATTTTGCACACTTGCATTTTGATTCACACAATCATAAAATTGAGCAAATTTTGAAAAATTATTCACAATTAGACCCATTTGTACACAAACCTAAGATCCTTAAACAATATAACACACACTCGAATTTTGAATTTTGTAAAAACTTGTATAGGACATAGTCACCCTAGGCAACGCTGTCTTGCTAAATTGGGCCCAAATTTTATTGGTAGAATCTTATCTCTACATGTTATCAATTTTTTACCACAACTCAAATTGGTAGAGCTACTTATTTCAAGTTCATTTTAAGGTGAAAAGTTTTGGTTATTTCTACAATTGTTTGAACCATTGCATGTTTTGAGTTTTGAAGTTTAAAAGAAAGTACAGTGTGTTTTAGTTTGTCATTCATCATTTATAGCATTAAATATTACATGAAATGTAAAAGAAAGTACTTCATTCTGTATTTAGTTGTTCATTACACAATTTTTTTTACATTTGTTGCAAAAGAGAAGTAAAAAAATGAACAAGAATTGCACAAAATGTTTTTTTGTATTCATTGGTAGAAAAGAGAATCAAGTGTCCCACACAAGCCATGGGAGTAGCTGAAACAATGAGCTATAAAGAGTACACTATGCTACTAAAGATTAAAAAGAGAAAAGAGTATATAAGAGGGAACATAGCCGTTATTTCCTGAGATTTTCCTCGAGTTTCCTTTAGTTTTATCCATTCCTCTCTGTTCCCATCCTCCAAGTGAACTTGCAAGTGGAAAAAAATGTTTGTTAGAGCTCAGGTTATGAATCCTCTTACATGATCTATCAACAGTAATGTAGAATACTGTTCATGATGCATTGAATCAATTGAGCAAAGACAGGAGGAGTACAAAAGAATATCAAGGAGGAAACATCATAAGAAACTTTTGTATTTATTGTTTTAATCTAAAATTGTTTGTTTCTTGTGTAGGTATTGGAAAAGCCATGTTGTTGATTTGTTTTGAAGATTTTATAGCATGTGGTGTAAAACAGGCTCCCACAAGGGTTGAGCTTGGAATGCTACTCCCCAACATTCCATCAGGGGGTTGAGAAACAAAACAATTTGTTATTGCTCAAAAGAGATATCCATCTAAAGGAGTGCATCAAAAGTGTCATAAGAGCTCAAACAAGCGATCATCTAGGACAATCAAGTCTGAAATACAATGAATTAAAGATCATAGATGATCAATTGCTCAAGTCAATCATCATGGAATGAGATAGTGAACAAGCATATATAATTCCTTGTTTACAAATCAACAATAGCAACTGAAGTAATTTGAGAAGCTTCAAAACACGTTCGTCATGGTGTTGTATTTCAAAATCTTCTATGCATAGATCAAAATTTCACATCAACATTTGTTGCTAGAGAGAGATAAAAATACATGAAGAGTACAGTAGAAAGGTTGTATCCATCAAGAAACATCATTACAAGTGGCTGCAAGTGAAGCTTAAAGTTGAAGGGTCAAGGAAAAGAAGCACTGTTGAACTGAAAATGCAATACACTAAGCGCTTGAGATGAATGTAATGTGAAACAACATCATTGATGTCAATGGAATACACAAAAAATTAAAGTTGGTTTAAAAACAATTGGTGCTACAAACACCAAAAATATTTATCCCTGCATTGTCACATGAAGTTGTAATGAAGGTGGAATTAGAAGTGCTTTTCTGAAGCATTCAATTGCATAAAAGGGATGACAACAAGCAACAAGTGACCTACAAGTGCATTATGTTGGCTGAGTGCAACCTTGTACAAGTAAGTAAGTGAAATTAAAGCATCAATTTACAATACATTTGAGAGTGAGTTGAGTTCTCTATGTGCAAGTGTGCAATTGTCACTACAATTCATGCTAAACAGTGAATTAAAATTGCATGGAAAAGAAAGCATGTTTGTTGATAAGTAATTGAAAGCACCAAATAGTGTTTGAATGTCACTATGTTTATACACTTCAAATAAGAATAAAGGGAAAGTAATTGCTAATAGTATGTGCATCATGTTGGAGAGATATAAACAACACAAAGAGTAAAATGATTTGTTCCATTAAGAATGATCTTTGAGTTAAGAAAATTGCATTATGAGAGCAAGAAAGTGAAGCTACAACAATATGTGTTTGAGCTTGGAAAAAATGAAATCATTACTGCCTTTGAAAATAGTGACAACCATAATCAATGAGAATGAAGAATAAAATAATTTTCACTCTTTCCAGAATGTAAGCTTATGCTACAGTAAACTAGGGTTTTAAAATGGAGACAAGTGCAATAATGCCCAGTTTTGAACTTTTAAGAGGAAACCCACATGGGTTTACATCAAGAAGCTTCAAAATATAGAGTTAAGGGTAGTTCGAGATCATACAAGAATGCAAGAAAATCTAACAAGAATCTCATGGCCATGACCTGAGAGTAATTTTCTTCCTCAAATGGTGATACCCATTTAGGGTATTGTGTTCTAAACATAAATGCAAAGAAAATCAATATGTTTTGAGCTTATTACCAAAGGTGCATGCCAGTATAAAATGAAGTTATTAATGTTAATGACTTTAGCCATGATGGGTTTGCAAACCTAGAAAATGAAGTAACATATTGCTCATGCATATTCAAAAAATGTATGAGAGATGAAAAATGCGTCAAAATCCTAGTTAGTGCTCTCATGGTCGCGGTCTAAGAGGAGGTTTCTCTTCACAAAACACCAAACCCACTTGGGTTCTTTAGCTCAGAAGCTCGAAATGAAAAGATAACAAGGGTTTGAGTGTATTCAATAATGAAGCATTTCAGAAAATTGAGTATGATATGGCTATAGCCATAGACATGATGGGTCTGCAAGCCCTTGAAAACAAAAACAAAATGCATAGTTTTCTCTACATTTTATCTTCTTTGCAATTTCCATTCATTTCTACATCATGGGTTGAGCCCAAAAGGAGATTATTCTATAGAAACAAAGAAATGTATATGGTGAAGCTGCGGGCTATACAATGACCAAGCTAAAAGAAAACATTCATTCTTCGCTATTTTGTGAAAGAAGCTCAAGTCGAGCTCTTATTTAAGAGGGAAATGTTTTGAACAATGAAGTAAGAAAGCTTACCATAGTTGTAGGTGAGAAAACCAATCCAAGCCTATGGCCAAACCTTCTCAAAAATCTTGTAGAGAGCATCCTCATGGCAACCAAACAAGACATTGCAACAACAGAAGCATAAGGCACACAAAATACATCAAAACTAGTCATGGCTGTGCCCTATAGGCCCATTTTCTCATTCAAATAGAGTCAAAAAATACATCAAAATGCAAACAAACAACTCACCATTGAATGCAGAGGAAGATCACCAAAAATTGACATGAAAGTAGCTCGAATGGTGGAGTTTCTAGTTCAAACCCTAGTTTCCTATGGCGGTCAGATGCAGAGCTCTATTTTCTTCAAACTTAGTTGAGTGAAATGATGTTCAAAATGTGAGATAGGGGTCAGTTTTGGTGTTAGGGTTTCCCCATGTGCTCAATTTGAATGTGATTTTAATCACATTCTTTTCCAAAACCAAATGTCATATTAATGCCTTGTTCCTTGCCTTATGAGTGGTCATGCCTAGGTCGAACCTAGCCTTAATTATTTTCTTTGATTTTTAGAGAAAATCATATATGATTTGGTCCTTTCATTCTAGGACGAGCCTTCCTTGTTCCTTAGAAACATTTCATGCCTTGCATAAAAATCAAGTTAATGACCTTAGGCCTCATAATTTTGTCTAAGTTTTAAGTACCCTAGGTTTCCCTCTTTGGCTATGGTAAGTATAATATGTGCTCATAATCCATTTTTATAATTCTTTTATGAGAGAAAAAAAAAGGTATAGAATTTTCATGTAGTGTTTTTATTTTTTGAAAATATTATTTTTTACTCAAAATGCGAAAAGTAAAAATATTTGAACTCAAGATGCAAAAATAAAATGTATTAGGAGAGTTTCTATATTTTTTTCTAAAACTACAGATGATTGTAAAACATCACTAATGGTAATTTTCTATAAATTATCTTAGTGTTTATTAATGTTTAAAATGCAGCTAGTGCACTTGAGTCTTGATAGAAACTTTCTATTTTGAGTTGGAGTTCTTGGGCGGATTTAGAAAAGAGATGACAAATTGGACTTTCTATTTTCAATTCTTGAGTTGTTTGCACTTGATTTTGACGATTTTTGGATGGACCCTTTGGAGATGGAAGGTTTCCATCTTTTTGATGTAGTTTGAAGTAGATTATGACACTATTTTTTAGGCTTTTACCTTAAGCTCGAAAATGGGGAAAAGTTTCCATTCTAAGATGCAAATGAAGTTGATTTTTCTATTCTCACCATTCATGTCACTTGAAGGCTATAAGTTGGAGAAATTTTAATTTCTCGAGGGTTCAAATTTCTATTTCTTGCTCTCATATTAACTGAAGAGAGACTTAAAAACATCTTTGAATCAGATTTTGATCTTGTACTCCATTTCAATAAAATAGCAAGCTTATCCTTCCCATTTTCTTGTCTAAAGTTTACAATATCAATTGATGTTGGCTATGATACAAGAGTTGAATCCTCTTTATGTCTTGGTTTTATGGAATTTGTTTTAGGAATCTATTCTAATTCACATTGCATCTCATGTTCAATTGGTGATCCTTTATGCAAATTACTGTTGAATTAGGCAGTTTCAGAGTGGGATTCTAAGAATCAAAGTTTTAAGAGAGATTGTTGTGAGTATAAAGTTATCAAGACTGTTGAATTTCTAGTTAATCATCTTAGGTTGTAGGATTTACTCTTTAGTTTTCTTCCTACCCCTTTCCCTTGGAAGTCTTTAGATTAGGTGGTTTACTAGAGGGAACTAGCCCACTCTGGAGATTCACTCTCACTCATTGATTTACCCACAAATCAAAGAGTGTTTCCATGTTGCAACAAGATAGGAAAGTCTGACTTGGCTAAGGGTGCAATCCTGATTGCCAACACTACCCTTTGCCCAACTTTGGCCTTAGTTTTTGAATATTATTCTTGTAATTGTTTGTTTTGTTAAAAACATTGCTAGCTTGATCCATAGCACATAACATCATGTTCTCATTGCAAAAAGCTTGTGTGGTCATAAATCATGTTCTATTGTTAGATCTTGTTAAGCATTTCAAGGATTTTTTGTTACAAGAATTTCAAAATAAGTTTATTTCGAGCCTCTTTTGTTATTTTTCATTGATCCCTCTCCCACTATCTCCCTTATGTGAGGTTAGTTTGGTTTAATATTTAATGCAATCATTGATAATCATAACAATGATGTTTATTATTCTCTTGATACCTCTCCTACTTGTGAATAAGGCATCTTGGTGTTAGAAGATCCAACCATTGAGCATCATGAGAATCTTGTTTGTTTCTCTCCCCCTACCTCACCTACTTGGGAAGAAATTTTTGGAAAAGAGGATGAGATCATTGATATGTTTCTTTCAAAATACAATAAGATAGATTGCATGGATGAAGATGCTAAGGTGACATTAGGTCCCCCCTCAATAAGAAATTGTTGACAATAAATAACTTTGTTGAGGTTATGAACACACAATTTCCTATTAGATCTCCTTTAATTATTGGACCTCCTAAAAATCCTTTGATTATTGTACCTCCTAAAATTAATCTAATTATTTGACCTCCTAAGTCACCTCTCATTATAGGACCTTCTAACCTTTTGGCCATGTCTTAAACTTTACAAAAGAGCTCACTAGCAATCATGTGTTGTAGCAACTAGGTTATCATATAGCTAGACTTGTGTATATATAACACTAAAAATAGTAAGAAAGAAAAACAAACACCAACATCCATTCCATCATCTCAACCATACCTTTCACCCACACCTAATATCCCTCAATGTAGTAGTAAATACTATGATCTTGTTGAGCAACTTTGTAACACTCCTGCTAAGATCTCCTTATGGAGTTTGATTCAAACACCACCTATTTATCATGGCATGCTTCAAAATGCTTTTTAAAAAAGTTATTGTTCATCATAATGCTCAACCAAATGATATAGTAGCTTCTCTTGAAGCCATGAATGACACTAATTTGGGTATTGTATTTCATCAAAATGAATTACCCTCTTTGAAAACAAAGAAGCAAAATTGTGCCTTGATGATAATGGCTATTATTAATAAGAACATGAGATTAGGTGTACCCTTATTGATTGTGGTTCAGGGCTTAATTTTTGTAGTGTTCACCTTTTGGATAAAATTAGAGTGGATAAGAATTTGATTCAACCAACTGATTTGTCTATTTGAGGTTTTGAAAATGTGGGAAGACAACCACTTGGTGTGATTACATTACCTATTAAAGTCAGACATGTTGTGTTGGAAACTTAGATACATGCCATGCCCCATGATCTCTTATATAATATTCTCTTGGATAGACATGCCTTGGCCCTTGATGCCAATCCTAGCGCATTAAACTTTAAAGCAAATTTAAAACACATGTGAAAGGAGTTCCTTCAATGCTTCATCATTTAATGAAATACACATGTAATAATAAGGTTTACACAATAAAATATTAACATAAATTTGAATTTTTCTTACAAACTGAAACAAGAATAGAGATTCCTTTTAGAACATTGATACTAACTTCAAAAGTGGAACCTTTACAAATTGAAGACAAAGAGGAGTGTCTTTCATTGGTGACAAAGTTTTTGGATGATGATTTGGGATCATTAGATTTCACACCTACTTTCATGGGGGAATACAAGATTACACAATCAAAAATAGAAAAAAAAGAAAAAGAATCCACAATGATATCAACACAATCTATCACTAAATATGATAAAAAAACATCCACAAATTTTAGAAAAGAGGAAAACACAAATTAAACATCTACACATGATGAAATTGATTATGAAAAACCACCTTCAAAAGAAATGGAAGCCATTTATGGAAGAGGTTATCAACTTTTAAAAAAATCTAGCTATAATGGAAAAGAATGTGGTGTAAAAGAACAAGGTATTTTTGTCCCCATAGAGCCTAAAACATAAGAAAAAAAAAAAGGCCTTGGTTATTCTCCTTAAAAAATAATGAAAACATCAAAAATACCTTTAGTTAATCATACAAGAGAAAAATAGCATTAGTTGTTGCTCCTTGCCATGTGGTAGTTGTAGTATCACAACATACTCACTACCATGCATGGGGGTATAAATTAAGTTTTATGCAATCAAATTTCATTTTTCAAGGAGTAGCACATCATCATCCATTTTTGGGCTCATCGTTGTCCCTATACCTAGGGAGCAAGGTGCTAGGTAGCCTTTTGTTAGGTGCATTCCTTCTAAAAAGGGATCCTTTTTCATCTCCTTAAAACATTAGCCTTATGTTCTGGCACATTCCTTCTAGCAAGGGATCCATTTTTATCTCCTTAAACATTAGTGTAATAAGTACACTAACATTTTAAGGGGGGTATATGGTCCCCAACTCATTTTATACATAAGAAATGGTCCCTTCTTAGTGATGATAGCATACATCTCTTAGGAAGTGTGTCCTTGTCAATGAAAGTGTAGCCTTTTTGATATATGTTTGTATCTCCTGTGTGGTGATATTAGGCTTGATATCCCCTAAGATTGAATTTTTATGGCACGTGATGTTCCCCTTGTTGTGACCCTTCATGCATTGAGTAATGCTCCTTTGTTCTTTTTTGCACCTTTTGTAGTGGTGTTGTTTATAACACCCCTTGAGGTTTTGGCCTTGTCTTGTTTCATCTTCTTAAATGTTTGTGTTCCCTCTTAGGTGAGTTTTTACACCTTATTAGGTGAGTTTGGAATTTATGTGCCTTGTAAGGTGAGTCTTTGCACCTTCTTAGGCAAGTTTTTTCACCTTCTTAAGTGATTTTGTTATTTATGCACCTTCTTAGGTGAATCTTTGTGCCTTCTTAGGTAGGTTTATATGCACCTTCTTAAGTGATTTTTGCACCTTATTAGGTGATTTTATGCACCTTTTTAGGTGAGGCTTTAGCAAATTGGTTCATGGATTTAGCATAAAACATTGTTGATTTATGGACATCCTTTTAACATAGTTTCCAAGCATAAAACACCTTTCTTGATAGTAGAGCTATGCGTTCCATGAGTGTTTGGCATAACACAATTTGTTAGACCTTGTGGAACCCACCATATTACATGGACACCTAGCTTAACATACCTTGCTAGCCAATAGATCCATTTGGCTAATAAGTGATGTAGCATAATACAAATTGCTAGTCTTCATGGGAGTGTTCCCTAATTTGATGGATGACATTTGGTATTTAAGACAATTTAAGACTAAGTTCTCTTTACCTTAGTAACTTGATTCCTTTTAGTATTAACCTTGTATTTTGTTGTGTCTTTTGTGTGTTTTCTTCATGTTTTCATTATGTTTACATCATAATTATTTTCATTTTGTTGTCACCTTTATGTTATGTTATGTCATGTGTTTTCACTGTGTATGTTTCATGTTTTCTATCATGCATGTTTACGTATATTGTCTTATTACATTTCATACATGTGTGTTCCTTTGTGCTTATGTTGAATTGCCATGGGATCTTCAATCCTAGGGTCTTGCATGCTCCCCCTTGATCCTAAGTTTCTATCCTATCTCTTTAACATTTGGACAATTTGACCCCTCTTAGCATATATGTTCTACTTTAGTGTGAGTCTAAGTGTAAGATCATGAATACTCTCACTAAAGTGGGAGCTGAATGTAGCATTGTAAATTGTCATCTTTGACAAATTCACACTATTTTTTTCTCCCCCTTAAGTTATTGGACCTAATTAAACACCTATTTTCCTGAATTATGCATTTCATGGCCTATTTTTAATAATTATCAATAAATTACAAGTGTGAAAAAATATATTCATCTAATAATTTACCCTCAACACCTTAATTTTTAAAAAATAAGGCCGAGGAATATTCACCTTGGGGGAATTAGTCCTCTTATTTTGGCTCCAAATTCAAATATGTCAATGCTAGTATTTTATTATTTTAAATTCAAATGTCTAAAGTTGGCTATCGAGATTTAATTTGCAGGAAATTAGAATAATTGCATATAAATACCTAGTTACTACATCATTTGAAGACTAACAAGAAAATCTAGCAAAAAATTATTATCAAGAGCAAATTATCAAGCAAGTCAAGAGAAAAATTTCAATTATTTATTGCAATAATGCAAGATCCAAACATCATGTCAAAGTGTATGTGAGTTCATGTTCATGTTTGTGAAGACTAGTCCTTGTAGGTCTCCAAGCAATTCAATAAATTAAAGCAAACAAGATTCAAACCTTGAGGAGATGTGAATGACTTTAGTCCTTCAAGGAAGCCACTAAAGGATGGTGAGTTACAATTTTTTTTTGATTCATCATTCCTTCCTATCATTTATCTTTTTATCATTGATATTTTCATTGTGGAAGTGAAAACACTAACATGGGTTTTGACTAAGGAAAGCCCCTAAATGGCCCAACACTAACTCTCTCTTTGAATGTGAAAATTTAATATTTTAAGTAGATTGGAGATGGTTTGAAGATCAATTATTTATTTTTTCAATCAAATCTCTACACCTTGACAACAAATGAAAAATGAGTTACAAAATTATCTAATAGTGTGATAAGTAGGAAATAGAAGCTTTGATATGGCACTAAAGGACTATGAAAGAAAATCTAAAATTATTCAAGGAAATATTCACCCAAGGTCAATAATTCCTCCAAAATTAGCTTCAAACTTGTAGGACAAGTGCGCAATCTCTTTCTTTGTCCATTTTAATTAGTCAAATTTGCATGTGGCTTTTTTTGTTTGTTGTATTTGCATCATAACAATAAATTACATCATTAGTTTGGCCATTGTATTACATTTCATTCTTAGTTCCATTTCAAATTTGGTCAAGGGTTGGTTGACTCACCTTTTAGGTTGTAATTCAATCATATATATCTTGTCCAAATCCATCAAACCTCCATTCACAATCATACCATTTCCATCCATCCCCCCTTATCCAATGATATGTGAAAAATGTGTCACCTCCCTTGGACTATTGTAAGGTTGAAGATTTAGATGAGGTGGTGAGATACCTACTCTAGGTAATGTTTGTACAAAATATTATTATAAGTTTAATTTGGGGTTGATAATGCCTATTTAATTTTCCATACCTACTAGGTAGTAAATATTATGTCTTTTTTGTTGGGGGATTCTCTTAATTTTTCATATATTAAAAATTTAGTGCTTCTAATTTAGGTTAATCATTTTCAATTTTTGGACCTACTAGCCCTCTTAGCACCAACATCTAATTCATTATTTTGGGTTTGGCTCCTAGGAACTACCACATTTATATATATTACTTCATTTAAAAAATAATATTATAAATCATATTAATTTAAATATTTTAATATCATATTTATTCTCACATATAAAAATACTATTAATTTAACCATAATTTTTATTGATAAAATAAGATACATACATATAAGTAATAATTAACCTATTTTAATGAGTGGTAGTTATAAGAGAAGATAATTAAATTTTAAAATGTTATTTTTTGAAAGCAAATGTGGAGGAAAGATGTATTTTACTATAGAGGTTTGATGTAGGAACATGTGATTTCATACTAACATTGATTTTATATTGTGAAAATAGGTCATCTTAAGCTATTCTCTAGTTTATTTTTTGTGTAGACATGTAGCCTATTTAGTTAAGTCCACAAGTCTAGTTATTTTCAACAAGTGTACATCTACTCTTATAGGCACTTATTTGATTGTATAATTGATATTATTTTACTTCTTAATTCACTCAATTCACTACTCTCTATTGTATTTTAAGGACCAATACTATTTATAAGTACCTTTAAAAAGTTGTTGAAATCACTAGGAGACACATTCTCTTAATTCAACCTAGAAAAAAGTATCAACTTTAGAAATATGTTAAGGGTCAAAATTTATACAAAGCAAAATGTTCAAGTTATTTAGAATGAATATACGAATTGTGAGTCCTTTTAAGTGCAAAAGAAAGCAAGGTGCACAAAATTTCTTTGTACACTAATAGTTTAGTGGAGTATTGTGTAAATTGTAATATTTTAACAAATACAATTCTTAAAAAAGAAACACATATATAAAATAAATAATATATCATAACACAAGTGTACATGGAGAAAGACCTTTTAGGAGATGAACCTAAGACTTCAAAGTAGCTTTTAAAATGTATTATTTAATAAGAAACACTATTACAATACACTTTTAAAGAAAGCCTTCATAGGAGTATCATCAACTAGAGTTATAGAGGATTTCTAGAAACTTAATAATATCTATAGTATTCAATACACAACCTCCATCTCAAGCACCTAATATCTAGAAGATAAAAAAATCCAAACCATCAAATGGTAATTAGAAACCCATGAGCTAAAACCATCCAAAAAATGACACCTAAACTATTCCCTAATCAAAGATACCTTATGATGTGTCATAAAACTTATCATAAGTTGGTCAACAAGTGTAATTATAGAGTTTGCATCTAAAACCATAATTGAAAAATACATAAGAGAAATAGAATTGAAACTTTGTCCTAAGAATTTGACAGAGATGTGCTCTATGAAAAATGTTATGTTAGCTTCCTTATCAGTATAGAATTCTTCCTTTTTCCATATTATTGGATGATTTGGTGACTCATGTTTGACCACTTCAATGATCGCTTCATAATTTTTTGTAACTATCACATTTTTAGCATTTTGGACTCTCCCATATAATATATCTAGAATCCTTTAGATGTGGGCTAGTCAATCTAGTTGCTATGGGTTATAGTTCTTCTGGCTGCAAGAAGTTAGTTTCATCTAGAGTATACACATCATTAACAACCATGAACTAAACACAGATTCATGCTAAATTTCATACACATTCAAACATTTATCCATGAAAGGGTATGTGTAGGATCATGACGGGCCAAAAAGTGGCAGTATGATGGGTATGTGGCTAATGACTATTTTTTTACCCAAAATTGATGAAATGAAAAGGGTTTTTAAAGGAGATTCTTAACTTTCCACAAATATAAATTATGTTTTACTTTGAATTTAATAAGTAATTATTATTCATTTTCTATTCAAATTACGAATAAAGTCCTGATTGATAGGTTGATTGAAAAATATCTATAGCTTTCAAATGGTATCACATTTTTTGAATACAAAACATGTGTCACATTCTATGCTTTGCATAGTATAGGATTAAAAAGAAAAAATGAATTTCACAAAGTTTTGACCAAGTTAAGGTGGTCAAACATACGAGTTTTTATATTTTTTAAAAGTTGTAATAAAAAATTCATAATTAATTATTTACTTGGAAAACAATTACAAAAAAATATGGATCACATGGGACATGAGTCCTCTAATTATATCTAAAATCTTATAAAAATAAATTATCATTTTATTGTGGTTAGGGTGGTCAGATAGACACGTACTTATTTTTTCCCTGAAATTTAAGTACCACTGCATTGAAATTTCAAATTTTCATCAAATAGATTTTTTTTTCTTTTAAAAAAACCTAGTAGTTTAAAAACTACATTCAATTTGCTACAAATTATTTTCTTACATATTTTTGAAATAGTATAAATAACTTATTCAATTTTTTATGACAAGTTGCCTAACTCTGATTTTTCTAATTTTTTTGCCACTTAAGGGCCTATTTTTTCCATGATGATCCTACACATACCCGAAAAAATAATCATATTATAATTATATTCCCACATATCAAACTCTAGTTTATGATGCATAAAATACATAAACGATATATAATATTCAAAATTGTTTGTAAAGTAAGTAGCTTTAGAATATATGAACTAAATGGAAGAAAACTAGCTATTAACCAAACCCATTATTCCCCCCAACTAATGTATTTTCTTGTCCTCAAGTAAATTTTAACACTAGAGGTTATACTACACAAATATTTCCTTAAAATATTCTACAACATCAACTCCCTTTGTTTGTCTTAAATATTAGCCTCGATAACATGAAAGCTTTTCCAATCTAATATTCTCAGTTGCTTCATCTTCCCCACACTTCTTCCCTATCCAATTTGGTACTAGAAAAAGGAGGATGGGTGGATGAAAGGTAAGTGGAAACCATCTAAATCAATTATCCCTAGCAATATCTATGTATTTTTGAGACCTTCTAACAATGGCTAGAAAATTATATAGGGATTGTGGCTCCTTTTTCTTCAACTCAAGGGTTAATTCTTCCATATCTTTTGTACAAACTTAAAGGCTTTGTTGATAGGTCATGTGGCTAATTGCTTTATTTTTATATGATCATTTTTTCTAATTTTCATTGTCTTTCTTCCTACATTTTTATAATCTACGACCTATTTGACCATTGTTTTATAACTGCATTGGGATCCTTTGATTCTTTTTAGAGCTACAAGGCAATAAATTTTTCCATTTCATTGTATTCTTGTAAGATATCACCCCTTTTCTATTCATTCTTGATGTAAGAGGCCAATTCTCTAATTTGTAGGTCCCCTACAAACATTAATGGATTCCCTTTTGTTTCATCTGAGAGAACAAAGTTATGCAAGTAAAACTCACATAATGGGTCTTGCATGTATAGTGTAAATTCAGAGAAAGTATCTAAAAACAAAAATTTCTTATTCATGGCAGTTGGTAAATCACTAATTAACTAACTCAACTGAAAACACAAATAGTTTTCTTGTAAAAATAATATATAAAACTTGGAAAGTGGTCTGCATTTGAGGAATTGAACAATTTTATCTATTATCTCTCCAATTCTTATTTTTAGTATTTTCACTTCTATTTCCTATTTTTCAAGGGACTTGGTGTGGTTACCTATCATTTCAGCTTTTTCTTTCTCCCAACCTTTCTCTTTCTAAGATAGTTCTCTTCCACAATTCCACGTCAAAGGATACTATAGTAGAACCAGTGGGGGTTCTATCATGAGGAATTGGTCCTTGAGATTAGGTTCTTTGTTCCTTGACTCAACTATGGCAAGTTGTGTAGGGATTTGCAATTTAGATCCATGATCAAATTTATACAACTTTTCCTCTAATTCTTTGATTTTTGTGTCCCTTTCACTATCCCTCTATTGATGTGTCTTTACCAATTCTTTCAACTACATTATTTTCTCCATGGCTTCCTACAATTCTTTGCCAATATTTATTTCTCCTATAAAAATTTCTCCATACTTTTGCAAAAATTGCTCATCCCTCATTGTGATGGTATATTTACAACCCTCTAAATCAAGTTTCTTTGGGGATCTTTTCCTCATTTTCCTTGCTACAAAAGTATCCTCTGAATCAAATTCAGAGGTACTTGTATAGTACCAAGATTGTGCAATAGGTGTATTTAAATTACCAAGGGGATTCCCCTCTAATTCTGAGTCTTTAGTAGTTTCTATCATTACTTCATTATCTTTATGCTTTGTCTTTGATCCTTTAACATCCCCCTTCTTCCTTAGATGATGTGATCATCTCCTAGGCTATGTGGATTTCTTTTTCCCTTTTATAGGTGCAAAAGAAGGTCCACCTTTTATTTTCTTGGCTCTTTGTATTTTTTTAGAGATAAGGGTTTCTTGTGTATCTCCTAATATAGGTTACTCAAAGGTTGCAAGCTGAGTGTCTTGTAGGCTTTGATCCTCTAGCTCTCTAATGTTGTGAGTAGGTGACACAATAGGGAAGCCAAAGGGTATTGCCCTCTCTGAAACAATAGGTTCTTCCAAGTTTGTTCTAAACCTTTGTTCTAATCATTGGATGCCTCAAGGATATCATTGATATTATTGTAATCAAGAAAATTTTCCCAAGAAATATGTGGAAATTGAATCCTTGAACTCTTTTTTATCATAATGTGACCAAATAGAAATGACATAATGTTGTATTATTCCTTTTTCTCTTATATTCAGATGACATTATTTTTAATAAATTATATAGAAAATTTGGAACATTCACACACCTACCATAGCAAAGATGACTCAACAATTTAAAATGAATTGTATACAATAAGGATTGTCTACCATCACAAGTTAAATACTTGACTATGTAAGAAGCAACTAGAAGCAACTAAAGATAATTGTTTAGTACCTTAAGAAGATGAGCCTAGGTTTTCTCCTAGCTTCCAGATTTCATTCCTAGTAGAAATAGCATCTACCCTTGTTGGAAACTCTTCTCCTTCCCGTGGTAATATTGATACTTCATAAATGGAAAATTATGAATCATCTACCCTTAAACCTCAGAATTTCTTCATCATTTTGTAATGTGAAAAAAAATTGTTGTGTCATGACCTCATTGAACTTTTTGAGTTTTAGGAAATACTCCAAATAGTTGGATTGTTGAAAAATGGGTAATACCATCCTGTCTTCTAATAGTTGGGTGTGTGCAGCTAGTTCCTTATGAATAATGTCACCTCCCATGATATTGTTGTTGTCCTAGAGTTCCTTAATTTTACTTCGGTCTGGTTCAATTTCTACTTGTCACTTCAACTACACCACTTCCACTATGTTTTATATGTTGTAACCTCTCAAATTAGTTGTGTTTAACTGTTTTTCTCTCCTCTGATCTTGCATTGTTTGGAAATGATGGAAAATGAAATGAAAAAATCTTGTAGAGGGTTTTTGAGATCTAAGAAAATAAAGAATACCCCTCCCCCAACTAAAGATTACTAAGTTTCTTCACTTAGTGGTATTGTTTTGGCAAAGGGATAAATGAAATGTAGTGGAAAATTAATTAAGATATGAAGCATGCATGAATTAATGTATAAACATGCAAAAAATCAAGAATCATCTATGCTAATTATGATAAGTTAATGTGTACTTGTAGAAATTTGTTCAAGTGAAACTAAACTTATGTGAAGGATGAATGACTTGTTGCAATAGGATGTGAAGCAAGACCTTCCTCAATTGCAATTTGAAATAAATGATAACAAATGCATGGTGCATGGTATATGATGGTTTGAAAAGTATATAGAATTTATGAAATAGGTGAGATGAAATAAATTGCATGGTACATGGTAATTAAGAAAGGTGGTGGAAATGCTACATGTGAATGGGTGTAAAAGGCTGTATGTGATGAAATGAAATATGTGTGGTTGCATGTATAGAGGGATATGATTTGAAATGATAGAGATCATGCATTTAATGCAAATGTTTTTTTTTTAAATTATCATTGTTAGATAAGTGTTATGGGTGCTTGTTGTAGCATGTCCCTTTTGAAATTTTGTCGCCTTAAGGTGTGATGCTATAGGTCCATGCTAATTTGTTGATTGTCTCAAAAAATGAATGTTGGTGTTTGTCACCTATGCAATGTGTGTGTGTGTGAGAGTGTGAATTATGTGGTGGAACTATACCTATGAAACATTAATGGGTGAGATGTGTATCTCATTGACTAATTCATTTATAGAACTTGTAGTATTTGTTGTTGAATTTTTCATTGTAGGTTTAAACTATTGGATTAATGAAAGAAGCAAATGGGTAAGTGCACCAAGATGGTTCCCAAAAAAGGGGCTTAAGTGGCCACTTTTTTTTTTCTGAAATCAAGAAATATTGACCTTGGACGTGAAATTGAGGATAGCTACACTCAAAATCTTTACATGGAACAAAAACAAGGACCGCAGTGCTCCAAGTCTACTTTCTAAACTACTAATTTATTTTAAAATGGTTGAGATTAAAGGTTCAAAAGAGGGACACACACAAATTGCTATTGTTTTGTCAGAAAAACATAACATAGCAACTCTTGTGTGACCCGAGCACGGTGGATTTTTTGTAGTATTTTTAAAATCCTCAGTCAGAAGTTAGATAATAGTATGTAGTAAGGACTGGATATTTTCTGATAATTTTTTAATGAATATTTGATTTTTTATTAATTTTCTAAGTGGGCACTTCCTAAAAAGCGAATTTTGGGTGCTCCCCTAAATTTTTTGAAACTAATAGATTTTTTTATTTATTTTTTTTAAATTGTAGAATGGAGTCTAGTTTCTAAAAATGTAATTTATTTCAAATTTTGATGAACGGTTAATTTATAGCGAAAAAAATACCAAACACTGCTTTTTGAAGAAAAACGAACATACAAACAAAAGAAATTATGGATGAAAGGCTTAACATTGTTAGAAAGTGAAAAAAATTACATCGTTGGAAAGCTAATAAAGAACCTAACATTACCCATGTGTTCGATTTTCTTGATATTGAACCAGATGCAACCTTGATGGTGAGCACGAACCTAGTTATGTGAAAATTTGTTGAATTTGGAAAAAACACGCCTCTAGTCTTTGGGAATGCCCTCCAAGCCTTTGGGTTGGTATTCCAAGGAAAAATACCAAAGCTAAGGCTCAGGGATTTCCAATGCAAAATATAATGTGAGTGCGTTATGTTTTGCTTTTGACATTTTTCCTCTTCGAGGAGCATTACTAGCAACAAATATCGTGCTCGCGTTATGTCTTCCTTTAGTTAAATGCCACTTTATTGAATGTTTGTTGATATGTTTGTATGTATATGTATACTGGTGTGTCATGTATGTATGCTTATGGGAGAGAGGGTGGGAGTGGGAGAGGGTTTAGAGTGGTAGAGCATGGGAGAGAGTGGAAAAGTGGGAGATAGGGAGGGAGAGTGTGGGAGATAGGGTTGGAGAGAGTGGGTGAGTAGGAGATCAGGTTGGAGTTGGTTGGAGAGTGTGGCAGAGAGTTGGAGAGAGTTGGAGAGAGGGCTTGAGAGAGTGGGATACGGGTGGGAGAGAGGATAGGGGGGAGAGTGGAAGAGTGTGGGAGATAGTTATTTGAGATTGGGAGAGGGTGGGAGAGGGGTGGGAGAGATGGTGGGGGAGAGTCGGAGAGGGTGGAAGAGAGGGTGGTTGAGGGTGGGAGAGAATTGGAGAGAGTTGGAGAGGGTGGAAGAGAGTTGTACTCAAGAGTGAGAGAGGGTGGGAGAGTGTGGGAGAGAGTCGGAGAGCATGGGATAGGGTGGGATAGGGTGGGAGAGAGGGTTAGAGAGTGTGGGAGAGGGTTGGAGAAAGTTAGAGTGTA
>VDFB02047230.1:367204881-367238151 GCA_007258455.2 Sequoia sempervirens | reverse complement strand
CCACCCTCAACCACCCTCTCTTCCACCCTCTCCGACTCTCCCCCACACTCTCCCACCCTCTCCCACCCTCTCCCAATCTCAAATAACTATCTCCCACACTCTTCCACTCTCCCACCCCTATCCCACTCTCTCAAGACCTCTCTCCAACGCTCTCCAACTCTCTGCCACACTCTCCAACCAACTCCAACCCGATCTTCTACTCACCCACTCTCTCCAACCCTGTCTCCCACACTCTCCCTCCCTATCTCCCACTCTGCCACTCTCTCCCATGCTTTACCACTCTAAACCCTCTCCCACTCCCACCATCTCTCCCATAAGCATACATACATGACACACCAGTATACATATACATACAAACATACAAACATATCAACAAACATTCAATAAAGTGGCATTTAACTAAAGGAAGACATAACGCGAGCACGGTATTTGTTACTAGTAATGCTCCCCGAAGAGGAAAAATGTCAAAAGCAAAACATAACGCGCTCGCATTATATTTTGCATTGGAAATCCCCGAGCCTTAGCTTTCGTATTTTTCCTTGGAATACCAACCCAAAGGCTTGGAGGGCATTCCCAAAGACTATAGCCATGTTTTTTCCAAATTCAACAAATTTTCACATAACCGGGTTCGTGCTAACCATCAAGGTTGCATCTGGTTCAATATCAAGAAAATTGAATACATGGGTAATGTTAGGTTCTTTATTAGCTTTCCAGCGATATAATTTTTTTCACTTTCTAACAATGTTAAGCCTTTCATCCATAATTTCTTTTGTTGGTATGTTCGTTTTTCTTCAAAAAAAAGTGTTTGGTATTTTTTTCGCTATAAATTAACCGTTCATAAAAATTTGAAATAAATTACATTTTTAGAAACTAGACTCCATTCTACAATTTAAAAAATTTAAAAAAAAATCTATTAGTTTCAAAAAATTTAGGGGAACCGACCAAAATTACTGCTTTTAGGAAGTGCCCACTTAGAAAATTAATAAAAATCAAATATTCATTAAAATTATCGGAAAATATCAGTCCTTACTACATACTTTATCTAATTTCTAACTGGAGTATTTTAAAATACTACAAAAAATTCCAGTGCTCGGGTCACACAAGAGTTGCTATGTTATGTTTTTCTGACAGAAACAATAGCAATTTGTGTGTGTCCCTCTTTTGAACCCTTTAATCTCAACCATTTTTAAAATAAATTAGTAGTTTAGAAAGTAGACTCGGAGCACTGCGGTCCTTGTTTTTGTTCCATCTAAAAATTTTGAGTGTAGCTATCCTCAATTTCACGTCCAAGGTCAATATTTCCTGATTTCAGAAAAAAAGTGGCCACTTAAGCCCCTTTTTTGGGAACTATCTTGGTGCACTTACCCATTTCCTTCTTTCATTAATCCAATAGTTTAAATCTACAATGAAAAATTCAACAACAAAGACTACAAGTTCTATAAATGAATTAGTCGATGAGATACACATCTCACCCATTGATGTTTCATAGGTATAGTTCCACCACATAATTCACACTCACACACACACACACATTGCATAGGTGACAAACACCAACATTCATTTTTTGAGACAATCAACAAAGTAGCATGGACCTATAGCATCACACCTTAAGGCGACAAAATTTCAAAAGGGACATGCTACAACAAGCACCCATAACACTTATCTAACAATGATAATTTTAAAAAAAGCATTCGCATTAAATGCATGATCTCTATCATTTCAAATCATATCCCTCTATGCATGCAACCACACATATTTCATTTCATCACATACAGCCTTTTACACCCATTCACATGTAGCATTTCCACCACCTTTCTTAATTACCATGTACCATGCAATTTATTTCATCTCACCTATTTCATAAATTCTATATACTTTTCAAACCATCATATACCATGCACCATGCATTTGTTATCATTTATTTCAAATTGCAATTGAGGAAGGTCTTGCTTCACGTCCTATTGCAACAAGTCATTCATCACTTCACATAAGTTTAGTTTCACTTGAACAAATTTCTACAAGTACACATTAACTTATCATAATTAGCATAGATGATTCTTGATTTTTTGCATGTTTATACATTAATCCATGCATGCTTCATATCTTAATTAATTTTCCACTACATTTCATTTATCCCTTTGCCAAAACCATACCACTAAGTGAAGACACTTAGTTATCTTTAGTTGGGGGAGGGGTATTCTTTATTTTCTTAGATCTCAAAAACTCTCTACAAGATTTTTTCATTTCATTTTCCATCATTTCCAAACAATGCAAGATCAGAGGAGAGAAAAATAGTTAAACACAACTAATTTGAGAGGTTACAACATATAAAACATAGTGGAAGTGGTGTAGTTGAAGTGACAAGTAGAAATTGAACCAGACCGAAGTAAAATTAAGGAACTCTAGGACAACAACAATATCATGGGAGGTGACATTATTCATAAGGAACTAGCTGCACACACCCAACTATTAGAAGACAGGATGGTATTACCCATTTTTCAACAATCCAACTATTTGGAGTATTTCCTAAAACTCACAAAGTTCAATGAGGTCATGACACAACAATTTTTTTTCACATTACAAAATGATGAAGAAATTGTGAGGTTTAAGGGTAGATGATTCATAATTTTCCATTTATGAAGTATCAATATTACCATGGGAAGGAGAAGATTTTCCAACAAGGGTAGATGCTATTTCTACTAGGAATGAAATCTGGAAGCTAGGAGAAAACCTAGGCTCATCTTCTTAAGGTACTAAACAATTATCTTTAGTTGCTTCTAGTTGCTTCTTACATAGTCAAGTATTTAACTTGTGATGGTAGACAATCCTTATTATATACAATTCATTTTAAATTGTTGAGTCATCTTTGCTATGGTAGGTGTGTGAATGTTCCAAATTTTCTATATAATTTATTAAAAATAATGTCATCTGAATATAAGAGAAAAAGGAATAATACAACATTATGTCATTTCTATTTGGTCACATTATGATAAAAAAGAGTTCAAGGATTCAATTTCCACATATTTCTTGGGAAATTTTTCTTGATTACAATAATATCAATGATATCCTTGAGGCATCCAATGATTAGAACAAAGGTTTAGAACAAACTTGGAAGAACCTATTGTTTTAGAGAGGGCAATACCCTTTGGCTTCCCTATTGTGTCACCTACTCACAACATAAGAGAGCTAGAGGATCAAAGCCTACAAGACACTCAGCTTGCAACCTTTGAGTAACCTATATTAGGAGATACACAAGAAACCCTTATCTCTAAAAAAATACAAAGAGCCAAGAAAATAAAAGGTGGACCTTCTTTTGCACCTATAAAAGGGAAAAAGAAATCCACATAGCCTAGGAGATGATCACATCACCTAAGGAAGAAGGGGAATGTTAAAGGATCAAAGACAAAGCATAAAGATAATGAAGTAATCATAGAAACTACTAAAGACTCAGAATTAGAGGGGAATCCCCTTGGTAATTTAAATACACCTATTGCACAAGATTTTTTCATTTCATTTTCCATCATTTCCAAACAATGCAAGATCAGAGGAGAGAAAAATAGTTAAACACAACTAATTTGAGAGGTTACAACATATAAAACATAGTGGAAGTGGTGTAGTTGAAGTGACAAGTAGAAATTGAACCAGACCGAAGTAAAATTAAGGAACTCTAGGACAACAACAATATCATGGGAGGTGACATTATTCATAAGGAACTAGCTGCACACACCCAACTATTAGAAGACAGGATGGTATTACCCATTTTTCAACAATCCAACTATTTGGAGTATTTCCTAAAACTCACAAAGTTCAATGAGGTCATGACACAACAATTTTTTTTCACATTACAAAATGATGAAGAAATTGTGAGGTTTAAGGGTAGATGATTCATAATTTTCCATTTATGAAGTATCAATATTACCATGGGAAGGAGAAGATTTTCCAACAAGGGTAGATGCTATTTCTACTAGGAATGAAATCTGGAAGCTAGGAGAAAACCTAGGCTCATCTTCTTAAGGTACTAAACAATTATCTTTAGTTGCTTCTAGTTGCTTCTTACATAGTCAAGTATTTAACTTGTGATGGTAGACAATCCTTATTATATACAATTCATTTTAAATTGTTGAGTCATCTTTGCTATGGTAGGTGTGTGAATGTTCCAAATTTTCTATATAATTTATTAAAAATAATGTCATCTGAATATAAGAGAAAAAGGAATAATACAACATTATGTCATTTCTATTTGGTCACATTATGATAAAAAAGAGTTCAAGGATTCAATTTCCACATATTTCTTGGGAAATTTTTCTTGATTACAATAATATCAATGATATCCTTGAGGCATCCAATGATTAGAACAAAGGTTTAGAACAAACTTGGAAGAACCTATTGTTTTAGAGAGGGCAATACCCTTTGGCTTCCCTATTGTGTCACCTACTCACAACATAAGAGAGCTAGAGGATCAAAGCCTACAAGACACTCATCTTGCAACCTTTGAGTAACCTATATTAGGAGATACACAAGAAACCCTTATCTCTAAAAAAATACAAAGAGCCAAGAAAATAAAAGGTGGACCTTCTTTTGCACCTATAAAAGGGAAAAATAAATCCACATAGCCTAGGAGATGATCACATCACCTAAGGAAGAAGGGGAATGTTAAAGGATCAAAGACAAAGCATGAAGATAATGAAGTAATCATAGAAACTACTAAAGACTCAGAATTAGAGGGGAATCCCCTTGGTAATTTAAATACACCTATTGCACAAGATTTTTTCATTTCATTTTCCATCATTTCCAAACAATGCAAGATCAGAGGAGAGAAAAATAGTTAAACACAACTAATTTGAGAGGTTACAACATATAAAACATAGTGGAAGTGGTGTAGTTGAAGTGACAAGTAGAAATTGAACCAGACCGAAGTAAAATTAAGGAACTCTAGGACAACAACAATATCATGGGAGGTGACATTATTCATAAGGAACTAGCTGCACACACCCAACTATTAGAAGACAGGATGGTATTACCCATTTTTCAACAATCCAACTATTTGGAGTATTTCCTAAAACTCACAAAGTTCAATGAGGTCATGACACAACAATTTTTTTTCACATTACAAAATGATGAAGAAATTGTGAGGTTTAAGGGTAGATGATTCATAATTTTCCATTTATGAAGTATCAATATTACCATGGGAAGGAGAAGATTTTCCAACAAGGGTAGATGCTATTTCTACTAGGAATGAAATCTGGAAGCTAGGAGAAAACCTAGGATCATCTTCTTAAGGTACTAAACAATTATCTTTAGTTGCTTCTAGTTGCTTCTTACATAGTCAAGTATTTAACTTGTGATGGTAGACAATCCTTATTATATACAATTCATTTTAAATTGTTGAGTCATCTTTGCTATGGTAGGTGTGTGAATGTTCCAAATTTTCTATATAATTTATTAAAAATAATGTCATTTGAATATAAGAGAAAAAGGAATAATACAACATTATGTCATTTCTATTTGGTCACATTATGATAAAAAAGAGTTCAAGGATTCAATTTCCACATATTTCTTGGGAAATTTTTCTTGATTACAATAATATCAATGATATCCTTGAGGCATCCAATGATTAGAACAAAGGTTTAGAACAAACTTGGAAGAACCTATTGTTTTAGAGAGGGCAATACCCTTTGGCTTCCCTATTGTGTCACCTACTCACAACATAAGAGAGCTAGAGGATCAAAGCCTACAAGACACTCAGCTTGCAACCTTTGAGTAACCTATATTAGGAGATACACAAGAAACCCTTATCTCTAAAAAAATACAAAGAGCCAAGAAAATAAAAGGTGGACCTTCTTTTGCACCTATAAAAGGGAAAAATAAATCCACATAGCCTAGGAGATGATCACATCACCTAAGGAAGAAGGGGAATGTTAAAGGATCAAAGACAAAGCATAAAGATAATGAAGTAATCATAGAAACTACTAAAGACTCAGAATTAGAGGGGAATCCCCTTGGTAATTTAAATACACCTATTGCACAATCTTTTACTCAGAGGATGCTTTTGTAGCAAGGAAAATGAGGAAAAGATCCCCAAAGAAACTTGATTTAGAGGGTTGTAAATATACCATCACAATGAGGGATGAGCAATTTTTGCAAAAGTATGGAGAAATTTTTATAGGAGAAATAAATATTGGCAAAGAATTGTAGGAAGCCATGGAGAAAATAATGTAGTTGAAAGAATTGGTAAAGACACATCAATAGAGGGATAGTGAAAGGGACACAAAAATCAAAGAATTAGAGGAAAAGTTGTATAAATTTGAGCATGGATCTAAATTGCAAATCCCTACACAACTTGCCACAGTTGAGTCAAGGAACAAAGAACCTAATCTCAAGGACCAATTCCTCATGATAGAACCCCCACTGGTTCTACTATAGTATCCTTTGACGTGGAATTGTGGAAGAGAACTATCTTAGAAAGAGAAAGGTTGGGAGAAAGAAAAAGCTGAAATGATAGGTAACCACACCAAGTCCCTTGAAAAATAGGAAATAGAAGTGAAAATACTAAAAATAAGAATTGGAGAGATAATAGATAAAATTGTTCAATTCCTCAAATGCAGACCACTTTCCAAGTTTTATATATTATTTTTACAAGAAAATTATTTTTGTTTTCAGTTGAGTTAGTTAATTAGTGATTTACCAACTGCCATGAATAAGAAATTTTTGTTTTTAGATACTTTCTCTGAATTTACACTATACATGCAAGACCCATTATGCGAGTTTTACTTGCATAACTTTGTTCTCTCAGATGAAACAAAAGGGAATCCATTAATGTTTGTAGGGGACCTACAAATTAGAGAATTGGCCTCTTACATCAAGAATGAATAGAAAAGGGGTGATATCTTACAAGAATACAATGAAATGGAAAAAATTATTGCCTTGTAGCTCTAAAAAGAATCAAAGGATCCCAATGCAGTTATAAAACAATGGTCAAATAGGTCCTAGATTATAAAAAATGTAGGAAGAAAGACAATGAACATTAGAAAAAATGAGCATATAAAAATAAAGCAATTAGCCACATGACCTATCAATAAAGCCTTTAAGTTTGTACAAAAGATATGGAAGAGTTAACCCTTGAGTTGAAGAAAAAGGAGCCACAATCCCTATATAATTTTCTAGCCATTGTTAGAAGGTCTCAAAAATACATAGATATTGCTAGGGATAATTGATTTAGATGGTTTCCACTTACCTTTCATCCTCCCATCCTCCTTTTTCTAGTACCACATTGGATAGGGAAGAAGTGTGGGGAAGATGAAGCAACTGAGAATATTAGATTGGAAAAGCTTTCATGTTACCGAGGCTACTATTTAAGACAAACAAAGGGAGTTGATGTTGTAGAATATTTTAAGGAAATATTTGTGTAGTATAACCTCTAGTGTTAAAATTTACTTGAGGACAAGAAAATACATTAGTTGGGGGGAATAATGGGTTTGGTTAATAGCTAGTTTTCTTCCATTTAGTTCATATATTCTAAAGCTACTTACTTTACAAACAATTCTGAATATTATATATCGTTTATGTATTTTATGCATCATAAACTAGAGTTTGATATGTGGGAATATAATTATAATATGATTATTTTTTGGGGTATGTGTAGGATCATCATGGAAAAAACAGGCCCTTAAGTGGCAAAAAATTTAGAAAAATCAGAGTTAGGCAACTTGTCATAAAAAATTGAATAAGTTATCTATACTATTTCAAAAATATGTAAGAAAATAATTTGTAGCAAATTGAATGTAGTTTTTAAACTACTAGGTTTTTTTAAAAGAAAAAAAAATCTATTTGATGAAAATTTGAAATTTCAATGCAGTGGTACTTAAATTTCAGGGAAAAAATAAGTACGTGTCTCTCTGACCACCCTAACCACAATAAAATGATAATGTATTTTTATAAGATTTTAGATATAATTATAGGACTCATGTCCCGATGTGATGCATATTTTTTTGTAATTGTTTTCTAAGTAAATAATTAATTATGAATTTTTTATTACAACTTTTAAAAAATATAAAAACTTGTATGTCTGATCACCTTAACTTGGTCAAAACTTTGTGAAATTCATTTTTTATTTTTTTAATCCTATACTATGCAAAGCATAGAATGTGACACATGTTTTGTATTCAAAAAATGTGATACCATTTGAAAGCTATAGATATTTTTCAATCAACCTATCAATCAGGACTTTATTCGTAATTTGAATAGAAAATGAATAATAATTACTTATTAAATTCAAAGTAAAACATAATTTATATTTGTGGAAAGTTGAGAATCTCCTTTAAAAACCCTTTTCATTTCATCAATTTTGGGTAAAAAAATAGTCATTAGCCACATACCCATCATACTGCCACTTTTTGGCCCGTCATGATCCTACACATACCCTTTCATGGATAAATGTTTGAATGTGTATGAAATTTGGCATGAATCTGTGTTTAGTTCATGGTTGTTAATGATGTGTATACTCTAGATGAAACTAACTTCTTGCAGCCAGAAGAACTATAACCCATAGCAACTAGATTGACTAGCCCACATCTAAAGGATTCTAGATATATTATATGGGAGAGTCCAAAATGCTAAAAATGTGATAGTTACAAAAAATTATGAAGCGATCATTGAAGTGGTCAAACATCAGTCACCAAATCATCCAATAATATGGAAAAAGGAAGAATTCTATACTGATAAGGAAGCTAACATAACATTTTTCATAGAGCACATCTCTGTCAAATTCTTAGGACAAAGTTTCAATTCTATTTCTCTTATGTATTTTTCAATTATGGTTTTAGATGCAAACTCTATAATTACACTTGTTGACCAACTTATGATAAGTTTTATGACACATCATAAGGTATCTTTGATTAGGGAATAGTTTAGGTGTCATTTTTTGGATGGTTTTAGCTCATGGGTTTCTAATTACCATTTGATGGTTTGGATTTTTTTATCTTCTAGATATTAGGTGCTTGAGATGGAGGTTGTGTATTGAATACTATAGATATTATTAAGCTTCTAGAAATCCTCTATAACTCTAGTTGATGATACTCCTATGAAGGATTTCTTTAAAAGTGTATTGTAATAGTGTTTCTTATTAAATAATAAATTTTAAAAGCTACTTTGAAGTCTTAGGTTCATCTCCTAAAAGGTCTTTCTCCATGTACACTTGTGTTATGATATATTATTTATTTTATATATGTGTTTCTTTTTTAAGAATTGTATTTGTTAAAATATTACAATTTACACAATACTCCACTAAACTATTAGTGTACAAAGAAATTTTGTGCACCTTGCTTTCTTTTGCACTTAAAAGGACTCACAGTTCGTATATTCATTCTAAATAACTTGAACATTTTTCTTTGTATAAATGTTGACCCTTAACATATTTCTAAAGTTGATACTTTTTTCTAGGTTGAATTAAGAGAATGTGTCTCCTAGTGATTTCAACAACTTTTTAAAGGTACTTATAAATACTATTGGTCCTTAAAATACAATAGAGAGTAGTGAATTGAGTGAATTAAGAAGTAAAATAATATCAATTATACAATCAAATAAGTGCCTATAAGAGTAGATGTACACTTGTTGAAAATAACTAGACTCGTGGACTCAACTAAATAGGCTACATGTCTACACAAAAAATAAACTAGAGAATAGCTTAAGATGACCTATTTTCACAATAGAAAATCAATGTTAGTATGAAATCACATGTTCCTACATCAAACCTCTATAGTAAAATACATCTTTCCTCCACATTTGCTTTCAAAAAATAACATTTTAAAATTTAATTATCTTCTCTTATAACTACAACTCATTAAAATAGGTTAATTATTACTTATATGTATGTATCTTATTTTATCAATAAAAAATATGGTTAAATTAATAGTATTTTTATATGTGAGAATAAATATGATATTAAAATATTTAAATTAATATGATTTATAATATTATTTTTTAAATGAAGTAATATATATAAATGTGGTAGTTCCTAGGAGCCAAACCCAAAATAATGAATTAGATGTTGGTGCTAAGAGGGCTAGTAGGTCCAAAAATTGAAAATGATTAACCTAAATTAGAAGCACTAAATTTTTAATATATGAAAAATTAAGAGAATCCCCCAACAAAAAAGACATAATATTTACTACCTAGTAGGTATGGAAAATTAAATAGGCATTATCAACCCCAAATTAAACTTATAATAATATTTTGTACAAACATTACCTAGAGTAGGTATCTCACCACCTCATCTAAATCTTCAACCTTACAATAGTCCAAGGGAGGTGACACATTTTTCACATATCATTGGATAAGGGGGGATGGATGGAAATGGTATGATTGTGAATGGAGGTTTGATGGATTTGGACAAGATATATATGATTGAATTACAACCTAAAAGGTGAGTCAACCAACCCTTGACCAAATTTGAAATGGAACTAAGAATGAAATGTAATACAATGGCCAAACTAATGATGTAATTTATTGTTATGATGCAAATACAACAAACAAAAAAAGCCACATGCAAATTTGACTAATTAAAATGGACAAAGAAAGAGATTGTGCACTTGTCCTACAAGTTTGAAGCTAATTTTGGAGGAATTATTGACCTTGGGTGAATATTTCCTTGAAGAATTTTAGATTTTCTTTCATAGTCCTTTAGTGCCATATCAAAGCTTCTATTTCCTACTTATCACACTATTAGATAATTTTGTAACTAATTTTTCATTTGTTGTCAAGGTGTAGGGATTTGATTGAAAAAATAAATAATTGATCTTCAAACCATCTCCAATCTACTTAAAATATTAAATTTTCACATTCAAAGAGAGAGTGAGTGTTGGGCCATTTAGGGGCTTTCCTTAGTCAAAACCCATCTTAGTGTTTCCACTTCCACAATGAAAATATCAATGGTAAAAAGATAAATGATAGGAAGGAATGAAGAATCAAAAAAATATTGTAACTCACCATCCTTTAGTGGCTTCCTTGAAGGACTAAAGTCATTCACATCTCCTCAAGGTTTGAATCTTGTTTGCTTGAATTTATTGAATTGCTTGGATACCTACAAGGACGAGTCTTCACAAACATGAACATGAACTCACATACACTTTGACATGATGTTTGGATCTTGCATTATTGCAATAAATAATTGAAATTTTTCTCGACTTGCTTGATAATTTGCTCTTGATAATAATTTCTTGCTAGATTTTCTTGTTAGTCTTCAAATGATGTAGTAACTAGGTATTTATATGCAATTATTCTAATTTCCTGCAAATTAAATCTCGATAGCCAACTTTAGACATTTGAATTTAAAATAATAAAATACTAGCATTGACATATTTGAATTTGGATCCAAAATAAGAGGACTAATTCCCCCAAGGTGAATATTCCTCGGCCTTATTTTTTAAAAATTAAGGTGTTGAGGGTAAATTATTAGATGAATATATTTTTTCACACTTGTAATTTATTGATAATTATTAAAAATAGGCCATGAAATGCATAATTCAGGAAAATAGGTGTTTAATTAGGTCCAATAACTTAAGGGGGAGAAAAAAATAGTGTGAATTTGTCAAAGATGACAATTTACAATGCTACATTCAGCTCCCACTTTAGTGAGAGTATTCATGATCTTACACTTAGACTCACACTAAAGTAGAACATATATGCTAAGAGGGGTCAAATTGTCCAAATGTTAAAGAGATAGGATAGAAACTTAGGATCAAGGGGGAGCATGCAAGACCCTAGGATTGAAGATCCCATGGCAAGTCAACATACGCACAAAGGAACACACATGTATGAAATGTAATAAGACAATATATGTAAACATGCATGATAGAAAACATGAAACATACACAGTGAAAACACATGACATAACATAACATAAAGGTGACAAAAAAATGAAAATAATTATGATGTAAACATAATGAAAACATGAAGAAAACACACAAAAGACACAACAAAATACAAGGTTAATACTAAAAGGAATCAAGTTACTAAGGTAAAGAGAACTTAGTCTTAAATTGTCTTAAATACCAAATGTCATCCATCAAATTAGGGAACACTCCCATGAAGACTAGCAATTTGTATTATGCTACATCACTTATTATCCAAATGGATCTACTGGCTAGCAAGGTATGTTAAGCTAGGTGTCCATGTAATATGGTGGGTTCCACAAGTTCTAACAAATTGTGTTATGCCAAACACTCATGGAACACATAGCTCTACTATCAAGAAAGGTGTGTTATGCTTGGAAACTATGTTAAAAGGGTGTCCATAAATCAACCATGTTTTATGCTAAATCCATGAACCAATTTGCTAAAGCCTCACCTAAAAAGGTGCATAAAATCACCTAAGAAGGTGCATATAAACCTACCTAAGAAGGCACAAAGATTCACCTAAGAAGGTGCATAAATAACAAAATCACTTAAGAAGGTGAAAAAACTTGCCTAAGAAGGTGCAAAGACTCACCTTACAAGGCACATAAATTCCAAACTCACCTAATAAGGTGTAAAAACTTACCTAAGAGGGAACACAAGCATTTAAGAAGATGAAACAAGACAAGGCCAAAACCTCAAGGGGTGTTATAAACAACACCACTACAAAAGGTGCAAAAAAGAACAAAGGAGCATTACTCAATGCATGAAGGGTCACACCTTAGGGAATATCACACATGACATCATCACTAAGAGAGGACTAGTCATGGAATAAAAGAATCGCACCTTAGGGAATACTAGTCATAACATTAACAACAAGGGGAACATCACGTGCCATAAAAATTCAATCTTAGGGGATATCAAGCCTAATATCACCACACAGGAGATACAAACATATATCAAAAAGGCTACACTTTCATTGACAAGGACACACTTCCTAAGAGATGTATGCTATCATCACTAAGAAGGGACCATTTCTTATGTATAAAATGAGTTGGGGACCATATACCCCCCTTAAAATGTTAGGGTACTTATTACACTAATGTTTAAGGAGATAAAAATGGATCCCTTGCTAGAAGGAATGTGCCAGAACATAAGGCTAATGTTTTAAGGAGATGAAAAAGGATCCCTTTTTAGAAGGAATGCACCTAACAAAAGGCTACCTAGCACCTTGCTCCCCAGGTATAGGGACAACGATGAGCCCAAAAATGGATGATGATGTGCTACTCCTTGCAAAATGAAATTTGATTGCATAAAACTTAATTTATACCCCCATGCATGGTAGTGAGTATGTTGTGATACTACAACTACCACACATGGCAAGGAGCAACAACTAATGCTATTTTTCTCTTGTATGATTAACTAAAGGTATTTTTGATGTTTTCATTATTTTTTAAGGAGAATAACCAAGGCCTTTTTTTGTTTCTTATGTTTTAGGCTCTATGGGGACAAAAATACCTTGTTCTTTTACACCACATTATTTTCCATTATAGCTAGATTTTTTTAAAAGTTGATAACCTCTTCCATAAATGGCTTCCATTTCTTTCGAAGGTGGTTTTTCATAATCAATTTCATCATGTGTAGATGTTTAATTTGTGTTTTCCTCTTTTCTAGAATTTGTGGATGTTTTTTTATCATATTTAGTGATAGATTGTGTTGATATCATTGTGGATTCTTTTTCTTTTTTTTCTATTTTTTATTGTGTAATCTTGTATTCCCCCATGAATGTAGGTGTGAAATCTAATGATCCCAAATCATCATCCAAAAACTTTTTCACCAATGAAAGACACTCCTCTTTGTCTTCAATTTGTAAAGGTTCCACTTTTGAAGTTAGTATCAATGTTCTAAAAGGAATCTCTATTCTTGTTTCAATTTGTAAGAAAAATTCAAATTTATGTTAATATTTTATTGTGTAAACCTTATTATTACATGTGTATTTCATTAAATGATGAAGCATTGAAGGAACTCCTTTCACATGTGTTTTAAATTTGCTTTAAAGTTTAATGCGCTAGGATTGGCATCAAGGGCCAAGGCATGTCTATCCAAGAGAATATTATATAAGAGATCATGGGGCATGGCATGTATCTAAGTTTCCAACACAACATGTTTGACTTTAATAGGTAATGTAATCACACCAAGTGGTTGTCTTCCCACATTTTCAAAACCTCAAATAGACAAATCAGTTGGTTGAATCAAATTCTTATCCACTCTAATTTTATCCAAAAGGTGAACACTACAAAAATTAAGCCCTGAACCACAGTCAATAAGGGTACACCTAATCTCATGTTCTTATTAATAATAGCCATTATCATCAAGGCACAATTTTGCTTCTTTGTTTTCAAAGGGGGTAATTCATTTTGATGAAATACAATACCCAAATTAGTGTCATTCATGGCTTCAAGAGAAGCTACTATATCATTTGGTTGAGCATTATGATGAACAATAACTTTTTTTAAAAGCATTTTGAAGCATGCCATGATAAATAGGTGGTGTTTGAATCAAACTCCATAAGGAGATCTTAGCAGGAGTGTTACAAAGTTGCTCAACAAGATCATAGTATTTACTACTACATTGAGGGATATTAGGTGTGGGTGCAAGGTATGGTTGAGATGATGGAATGGATGTTGGTGTTTTTTTTTCTTTCTTACTATTTTTAGTGTTATATATACACAAGTCTATCTATATGATAACTTAGTTGCTACAACACATGATTGCTAGTGAGCTCTTTTGTAAAGTTTAAGACATGGCCAAGAGGTTAGAAGGTCCTATAATGAGAGGTGACTTAGGAGGTCAAATAATTAGAGTAATTTTAGGAGGTACAATAATCAAAGGATTTTTATGAGGTCCAATAATTAAAGGAGATCTAATAGGAAATTGTGTGTTCATAACCTCAACAAAGTTATTTATTGTCAAAAATTTCTTATTGAGGGGGACCTAATGTCACCTTAGCATCTTCATCCATGCAATCTATCTTATTGTATTTTGAAAGAAACATATCAATGATCTCATCCTCTTTTCCAAAAATGTCTTCCCAAGTAGGTGAGGTAGGGGGAGAGAAACAAACAAGATTCTCATGATGCTCAATGGTTGGATCTTCTAACACCAAGATGCCATATTCACAAGTAGGAGAGGTATCAAGAGAATAATAAACATCATTGTTATGATTATCAATGATTGCATTAAATATTAAACCAAACTAACCTCACATAAGGGAGATAGTGGGAGAGGGATCAATGAAAAATAACAAAAGAGGCTCGAAATAAACTTATTTTGAAATTCTTGTAACAAAAAAACCCTGAAATGCTTAACAAGATCTAACAATAGAACATGATTTATGACCACACAAGCTTTTTTCAATGAGAACATGATGTTATGTGCTATGGATCAAGCTAGCAATGTTTTTAACAAAACAAACAATTACAAGAATAATATTCAAAAACTAAGGCCAAAGTTGGGCAAAGGGTAGTGTTGGCAATCAGGATTACACCCTCAGCCAAGTCAGACTTTCCTATCTTGTTGCAACATGGAAACACTCTTTGATTTGTGGGTAAATCAATGAGTAAGAGTGAATCTCCAGAGTGGGCTAGTTCCCTCTAGTAAACCACCTAATCTAAAGACTTCCAAGGGAAAGGGGTAGGAAGAAAACTAAAGAGTAAATCCTACAACCTAAGATGATTAACTAGAAATTCAACATTCTTGATAACTTTATACTCACAACAATCTCTCTTAAAAATTTGATTCTTAGAATCCCACTCTGAAACTGCCTAATTCAACAGTAATTTGCATAAAGGATCACCAATTGAACACGAGATGCAACGTGAATTAGAATAGATTCATAAAAAAAATTCCATAAAACCAAGACATAAAGAGGATTCAACTCTTGTATCATAGCCAACATCAATTGATATTGTAAACTTTAGACAAGAAAATGGGAAGGATAAGCTTGCTATTTTATTGAAATGGAGTACAAGATCAAAATCTGTTTCAAAGATGTTTTTAAGTCTCTCTTCAGTGAATATGAGAGCAAGAAATAGAAATTTGAACCCTCGAGAAATTAAAATTTCTCCAACTTATAGCCTTCAAGTGACATGAATGGTGAGAATAGAAAAATCAACTTCATTTGCATCTTAGAATGGAAACTTTTCCCCATTTTCGAGCTTAAGGTAAAAGCCTAAAAAATAGTGTCATAATCTACTTCAAACTACATCAAAAAGATGGAAACCTTCCATCTCCAAAGGGTCCATCCAAAAATCCTCAAAATCAAGTGCAAACAACTCAAGAATTGAAAATAGAAAGTCCAATTTGTCATCTCTTTTCTAAATCCGCCCAAGAACTCCAACTCAAAATAGAAAGTTTCTATCAAGACTTAAGTGCACCAGCTGCATTTTAAACATTAATAAACACTAAGATAATTTATAGAAAAATTACCATTAGTGATGTTTTACAATCATCTGTAGTTTTAGGAAAAAATATAGAAACTCTCCTAATACATTTTATTTTTGCATCTTGAGTTCAAATATTTTTACTTTTTGCATTTTGAGTAAAAAATAATATTTTCAAAAAATAAAAACACTACATGAAAACTTCTATACCTTTTTTTTTCTCTCATAAAAGAATCATAAAAATGGATTATGAGCACATATTATACTTACCATAGCCAAAGAGGGAAACCTAGGGTACTTAAAACTTAGAAAAAATTATGAGGCCTAAGGTCATTAACTTGATTTTTATGCAAGGCATGAAATGTTTCTAAGGAACAAGGAAGGCTCGTCCTAGAATGAAAGGACCAAATCATATATGATTTTCTCTAAAAATCAAAGAAAATAATTAAGGCTAGGTTCGACCTAGGCATGACCACTCATAAGGCAAGGAACAAGGCATTAATATGACATTTGGTTTTGGAAAAGAATGTGATTAAAATCACATTCGAATTGAGCACATGGGGAAACCCTAACACCAAAACTAACCCCTATCTCACATTTTGAACATCATTTCACTCAACTAAGTTTGAAGAAAATAGAGCTCTGCATCTGACCGCCATAGGAAACTAGGGTTTGAACTAGAAACTCCACCATTCGAGCTACTTTCATGTCAATTTTTGGTGATCTTCCTCTACATTCAATGGTGAGTTGTTTGTTTGCATTTTGATGTATTTTTTGACTCTATTTGAATGAGAAAATGGGCCTATAGGGCACAGCCATGACTGGTTTTGATGTATTTTGTGTGCCTTATGCTTCTGTTGTTGCAATGTCTTGTTTGGTTGCCATGAGGATGCTCTCTACAAGCTTTTTGAGAAGGTTTGGCCATAGGCTTGGATTGGTTTCCTCACCTACAACTATGGTAAGCTTTCTTACTTCATTGTTCAAAACATTTCCCTCTTAAATAAGAGCTCGACTTGAGCTTCTTTCACAAAATAGCGAAGAATGAATTTTTTCTTTTAGCTTGGTCATTGTATAGCCCGCAACTTCACCATATACATTTCTTTGTTTCTATAGAATAATCTCCTTTTGGGCTCAACCCATGATGTAGAAATGAATGGAAATTGCAAAGAAGATAAAATCTAGAGAAAACTATGCATTTTGTTTTTGTTTTCAAGGGCTTGCAGACCCATCATGTCTATGGCTATAGCCATATCATACTCAATTTTCTGAAATGCTTCATTATTGAATACACTCAAACCCTTGTTATCTTTTCATTTCGAGCTTCTGAGCTAAAGAACCCAAGTGGGTTTAGTGTTTTGTGAAGAGAAACCTCCTCTTAGACCGCGACCATGAGAGCACTAACTAGGATTTCGATGCATTTTTCATCTCTCATACATTTTTTGAATATGCATGAGCAATATGTTACTTCATTTTCTAGGTTTGCAAACCCATCATGGTAAAGTCATTAACTTGAATAACTTCATTTTATACTGGCATGCACCTTTGGTAATAAGCTCAAAACATATTGATTTTCTTTGCATTTATGTTTAGAACACAATACCCTAAATGGGTATCACCATTTGAGGAAGAAAATTACTCTCAAGTCATGGCCATGAGATTCTTGTTAGATTTTCTTGCATTCTTGTATGAGCTCAAACTACCCTTAACTCTATATTTTGAAGCTTCTTGATGTAAACCCATGTGGGTTTCCTCTTAAAAGTTCAAAACTGGGCATTATTGCACTTGTCTCCATTTTAAAACCCTAGTTTACTGTAGCATAAGCTTACATTCTGGAAAGAGTGAAAATTATTTTATTCTTCATTCTCATTGATTATGGTTGTCACTGTTTTCAAAGGCAGTAATGATTTCATTTTTTCCAAGCTCAAACACATATTGTTGTAGCTTCACTTTCTTGCTCTCATAATGCAATTTTCTTAACTCAGAGATCATTCTTAATGGAACAAATCATTTTACTCTTTGTGTTGTTTATATCTCTCCAACATGATGCACATACTATTAGCAATTACCTTCCCTTTATTCTTATTTGAAGTGTATAAACATAGTGACATTCAAACACTATTTGGTGCTTTCAATTACTTATCAACAAACATGCTTTCTTTTCCATGCAATTTTAATTCACTGTTTAGCATGAATTGTAGTGACAATTGCACACTTGCACATAGAGAACTCAACTCACTCTCAAATGTATTGTAATTGATGCTTTAATTTCACTTACTTACTTGTACAAGGTTGCACTCAGCCAACATAATGCACTTGTAGGTCACTTGTTGCTTGTTGTCATCCCTTTTATGCACTTGAATGCTTCAGAAAAGAACTTCTAATTCCACCTTCATTACAACTTCATGTGACAATGCAGGGATAAATATTTTTGGTGTTTGTAGCACCAATTTTTTTTAAACCAACTTTGAACTTTTGTGTATTCCATTGACATCAATGATGTTGTTTCACATTACATTCATCTCAAGCGCTTAGTGTATTGCATTTTTAGTTCAACAGTGCTTCTTTTCCTTGACCCTTCACCTTTAAGCTTCACTTGCAGCCACTTGTAATGATGTTTCTTGATGGATACAACCTTTCTACTGTACTCTTCATGTTTTTTTATCTCTCTCTAGCAACAAATGTTGATGTGAAATTTTGATCTATGCATAGAAGATTTTGAAATACAACACAATGACGAACGTGTTTTGAAGCTTCTCAAATTACTTCAGTTGCTATTGTTGATTTGTAAATAAGGAATTATGTATGCTTGTTCACTATCTCATTCCATGATGATTGACTTGAGCAATTGATCATCTATGATCTTCAATTCATTGTATTTCATACTTGATTGTCCTAGATGATCGCTTGTTTGAGCTCTTATGACACTTTTGATGCACTCCTTTAGATGGATATCTCTTTTGAGCAATAAAAAATTGTTTTGTTTCTCAACCCCCTGATGGAATGTTGGGGAGCAGCATGCCAAGCTCAACCCTTGTGGGAGCATGTTTTACACCACATGCTATAAAATCTTCAAAACAAATCAACAACATGGCTTTTCCAATACCTACACAAGAAACAAACAATTTTAGATTAAAACAATAAATACAAAAGTTTCTTATGATGTTTCCTCCTTGATATTCTTTTGCACTCCTCCTGTCTTTGCTCAATTGATTCAATGCATCATGAACAGTATTCTACATTATTGTTGATAGATCATGTAAGAGGATTCATAACCTGAGCTCTAACAAACATTTTTGTCCACTTGCAAGTTCACTTGGAGGATGGGAATAGAGAGGAATGGATAAACTAAAGGAAACTCGAGGAAAATATCAGGAAATAACGGCTATGTTCCCTCTTATATACTCTTTTCTCTTTTAATCTTTAGTAGCGTAGTGTACTCTTTATAGCTCATTGTTTCAGCTACTCCCATGGCTTGTGTGGGACACTTGATTCTCTTTTCTACCAATGAATACAAAAAAACATTTTGTGTAATTCTTGTTCATTTTTTTACTTCTCTTTTGCAACAAATGTAAAAAAAATTGTGTAATGAACAACTAAATATAGAATGAAGTACTTTCTTTTACATTTCATGTAATATTTAATGCTATAAATGATGAATGACAAACTAAAACACACTGTACTTTCTTTTAAACTTCAAAACTCAAAACATGCAATGGTTCAAACAATTGTAGAATAACCAAAACTTTTCACCTTAAAATGAACTTGAAATAAGTAGCTCTACCAATTTGAGTTGTGGTAAAAAATTGATAACATGTAGAGATAAGATTCTACCAATAAAATTTGGGCCCAATTTAGCAAGACAGGGTTGCCTAGGGTGACTATGTCCTATACAAGTTTTTACAAAATTCAAAATTCGAGTGTGTGTTATATTGTTTAAGGATCTTAGGTTTGTGTACAAATGGGTCTAATTGTGAATAATTTTTCAAAATTTGCTCAATTTTATGATTGTGTGAATCAAAATGCAAGTGTACAAAATTTTGGAAAATGTTCAAGCAATAAAGAAAATTATAAATGAAATTTCTAGATCTAAGATGTAGTAATTGTCTAACTCTAATATGCCTAAATCTAAAAAATGATGATGTTGATGCAAAACCATGCAATTTTTCACTTTTTCTAATCTATATGTAAGATTCCTAAATGAATGCCACGAACGTTTTTAAAATTAATTTCAAATTTAAATGACCTAATACAAATTTTTAAAATTCAATTTGAATGTAAATCAAACCTAAGATGATTGAAATTAACCCTATTGCAACCTAGAATGCAATATGATATGATTTTTTTTGAAAAATTATGCCTTTTATGATGTCAAAATGAATATCTAAATGAACAATGCAAAACAACATGTAATAGTAAACCTAGATCTCGAATGAATTGCTTTAGAAGGCCTATAATGTTAACATGCTATGTTCACTAAAATGATATGTAAGAAAAGGGAAAATCCTTCAGGACATTTGAACTCTTTATGGTTTGACACCGTTTTCATATTTCATTAGATAAGGGGTATGAATGGAAATGGTATGATTGTGAATAAGAGCTTGATGGATTTGGACAAGGTATATGATTGACTCACAACCTGAATGGTGAGTCAACCAACCCCTGACCAAATATGAAATGAACCTAAGAATGAAACGTAATGCAATGACTAGGCTAATGATGCAATTTATTGTTATGATGCAAATACAACAAGCACAAAAAGCCAAAGACAAATTTGAACAATTGAAACATGGACATAGAAGGACACTGTGCACATGTCTTGCACATTTGAAGATAATTTTGGACGATTGATTCAGCCTAGGAAAATACATCCTTGTAGGGTGAACCCACAAAAGTGGTTTACAATTGGAGTGAGGAAGGAAAAGTTGAAAAAAATGACCCCATGGCAAAAAAAATTTGTTTTTGGGGTTCAAATGAACCAAAAGAGGGTTCGCTAGAACCAGGGTTCGAGAAAATCCATTCAATGAACTTCCCACCAATCCTACCAGAAAACAAAAATGAAAACCCTTTTTGAAAGGGGGTTTGAATGAACCATGATGGTTCAAGCAAACCCCCCTTTTCCCACCTTTCTACTATTTGGCACATAAAAACATTATAATTTTTCCCTTTGAAGTTTAGGTTGAGGATGAAAATGGAGGAGACTTCACATACCCAACTAGATGATGGTAGTCCTCGAAACGGGTTATCCAACGAATATAATTTTAATATGTTTTTGTTTTATTATGTATTTTCTTTTTTAGTTTTATTAAACATAGGTTTTTCACCAAAAATCAAGCTCTTTGTTCTACACGTGGAAAAATAGAATATTATTAAATTTTTTTTTGAAAAATATGAGTGCACCAGATATTGAAGTCCTTGATCCAACAAAATAAATAAATTGAATTTTGATACATACAAAAAAATTTACGCGTTATATGGTGCCTATGTTTGAATTGTAATTAGTTTTACTTCAAAACTTTATTAATAAAAAAATATTCAATAAAAAACTATCTAACCAATTGGAAGTACTAGATATTAGAGTTACAAATCTAAATTCGAAAGAATTAGAATTTTATCCTTCATGGAAAAAATTTTATGCATTATACGGTGAGTCACTCCTTTAAAATGTTGTTTACTAAAAAAACTAGTTTTCAAAAGAGATGGAAAAATAAGTACAATTTGATTCCAAAAATTTTGAAAAAAATATATTTAGAATCTATAGAAAAAAATTTACGAATCACTAGCTTGCATCATCTTCAAATTCTTCACAGTTTAGTCGCTATAGGTGCCCGAAAGTGAAGATTTAGTTAGAAAAAAGTATTCCAGTGTCCAGTTTGGCCAAAAATTGTAAACTAGTTTGGTGGTATCACCCTGATCAACATAGAGGGATTTTAGATTTGTTTTCATAGTCCTCTAGTGCAAGACCAGAGCTACTATTTATTGTTTGTCACACTGTCAGATAATTTTGTAACTAAGTTTTCATTTGTTGTCAAGGTGTAGGATTTTGATTGAAACACTAAATAATTGATCTTTAAACTTATTCCAATCACCTTCAAATCTAAAGCACACATTCAAAGAGAGAGGAAGGCTTGGGCCATTTAGAGGATTGCCTTAGTCAAACCTTGTGTTAGTTTTTCCACTTCCACAATGACAATGTCAATGATAAAATATAAATGATAATAAAGAATGATGAATCAACAAAGTTCTCAAACTCACTATGCTTCAATGGCTTCCTTGAAGGACTGAAGTCAAGTGAATCTCCTCAATGTTTGAATGTTGCTTGCTCAAATTGCTTGGAGACCTACAAGGATTAGTCTCCACAATCATGAACATGAACTCACATACACTTTGACATGATGTTTGGATATAATTTCCATAATAAATCCTTAAGATGTTGCTCTTGACTTGCTTGATAATGCTCTTAATAATAATGCTCTTGATAATAATTTCTTGATAGGTATTTATATGCAATTATTATAATTTACCATAAATTAAATCTCTATACCCAACTTTGGACATTTGAATTGTAGATAATAAAATGCTGACACCAACATATTTGAATTTAGAGCCAAAATAGGGGGACTAATTTGCCCTAGGTGAATATGTCTTAACCCTATTTTTGGAAATTAAGGTTTTGGGGGAAAAGTATTAGATAAATGCATTTGTTTTCATCTTAAAATTTATCAATAATTGTTAAAAATGGGCAATGGAATGCATAATTTAGGAAATTAGGATTTTAATTAGGCCCAATAACTTAAGGGGAAGCAAAGCATAGTGTGAAATTATCAAAGGTGACAATTTATGATGCTACAAAAAGTATAAACTATTTTGACATTTGAAATCAAAGATGAATGCAATCAAAACATCAAAATTAACATAGTAAGTTAAAATGATAAACTCTAAGGCCAAACCCTAGAGGATGTAAGAGATGTTAGGTTCATCAAAATGAAAAGAAATAAAAATTTGACTAAATTTCAAAATTATCCAAGCTAATTAATTAATCAAAGAGTCAATATACTGACTAATCTATATACTAGAGTCATTTATTAATATAATATTGAAATATGTTGAAAAACAAAGAAATACAAACAACTATACTTGGCTCTATGTGTGACAAGTGGATAATTTATTTTAGTGCACATTTTATGATCTAACTCTATTTTTTGATATCAAATTTGTGATTGTTAGGTTTTAACATACTAGAAATTTACCTTCACCTCATTTTGGTCCAATCTTGCACAAGTGACCTTCTTGCAATTTGAGTCTCTAAATTAAATTCTTATTTACTTATGTTTTTTGATAGTGGTGCTTAAAAGCACATGAGCTTGCTATGTTAGGGAAGGGGATTCAAGTAGCTCCTCACCTTATACCTCAATCACCCCATGATTGGTTCAACAATTTCAACAAGTTTGTAGACACACCAAGTAAAAATGCAAATGCCTATGTTTACCCTGATGACATTAGATATTGATGCACCATAAGTTCTATGTGATCAAAGAATAATGGTATGAGATGATGATTCAATTATCTAAAATGAATTCCAACTTAATATTTTAATACAACACTCTTGATATGTAAATTTTAATATTTTATACTTAAAACGAGAAATATTGACTAATTACAAACAAATCAACTTGACTCCATGTATGATTTTAAATTTAGAAAAAATAATTCAAAATTTCACATACAATCACAATTTAAATTTTAATGTTATAATTATATTCTTAAAAAAATATATAAATGATAAATTTGAAATCTAAATCTAAACTATTTTAAAAAAATTGAAAATAAAATCAATTTAAAATAAACTCTTACACAAAAATATAGTATTTAAAACAATTAAAAAAATCCCATGTGGACATTTGCAAATGTGTTGAATTCAAGTGTTTGACTTCTACTACCATGAGAATAGCTCATTATTTCCTGTCACTAGGAGCAAGAGGATACGAAAATCTAAATACATCTTGATTATGGCTTTAAAAAAAAGAGGTGGAATGCTAAATTGTATTTTATTCATTCCAAACAGTTGGAGGATCTATACCCTTCCTATACATCAGTTATGTGGCCCAATTTAGGCACTTCCAAAAGATGAGCAATCCAATGAATGGCTTTCCAAATATGTATGGCCTTTAAATAAAGTGGTTGTTGGAGGAATCTAATAATTTCTCCACTATTTTTGGTTGTTCGTTTCAAAGGAAAAATATAGTTATTCTGCATGTAACAGCTCTGTAGGTGTAATTGCTTTCCAGCAACAGAAGATCCCATCTTTCTAAAAAGACCTCTAAAAATAGAGGTAGATGTAATGTAACAATTTACTCTTCTCAGAGTCCAGCTCTGTAGAGCTGCAAGGAGATAATATAATCTATGTTTGTCATTTTATTGTGCTATGTCTCCAATTTCTAACAATGGTATCAGAGCAGTGAGATTCAGAGAGCTGTCACAAATGAGTTGAAAGGTTGATCATGTGGGTCTGATGATCATGAAGGTGTTGCAGAAGATCGCAGGAGGATAGGGAGATTACAATTGAAGCCTAAAGATCATTGTCTTTAGAGGGAGATTGCTGCATGGAAAATTGTTGAAGTGAAGGGGAACAAAAATCTTGTTAAGGAGCATTGTTTGTTGAAGGCATAAGATTATTTAAACTACAGCCACCAAATGGAATAAATATTGAAGGAAGAATATAATTTTATGAAGCTACTTTTGTAAAAGAAAGGATCACAGATTTAAGAAGAAAGAGGATGAAGCCATCGTTGTGGGTTCTTAAGAGGAGGAATATGAGCTGCCAGTCAAAGATTGTTACCACCAAGAAATGTTGCTGCTATTTAAAAACAGATCGAAGGTTTGAACATCTCAAAGGAAGTCATTTTTTTAAGACTGTATTTTTGAAGATTATGGAAGAGATACCACATTATTGCAAATCTGTTGTCTAAGGCATTGAAGTGGCCAAGAAAAAGCCGCTTGAAAGATCATTGCTGTCAAAAATTTGTTGCAATATGAAACAGAGGTAAGTTGTAGTTGTTAGAAGTGTTTGTTCACACAAGGTTGATTGAAGAAGTTGTCTCCCCCTATTGAGTTTGTGGTAATCTGAAACCACCTGTCTATTGAGTTTGTGGTAATCTGAAACCACATGTATGTGAATTTGTGGTAATTGAAACCACTTATATATGCTAGTTTGTGGTAATTTGAAACCACCTGTATGTGAGTTTGTGGTCATTTGAAATCACTTGTTTGCAAGATTTGTGGCCAACCAAGCCTACTAGGATTTATGAGCACCAGCAGTGTGACTCTATGGGAGGTATTGATAAAACAAATACATCACACCTGAACCTAGGATTGGTTATGAGAAAGGCCCAGAGCTCATGGGTAGAGCATCCCAATAGTAAAATGGGATTTCCTAAGTTTGATTCCTAGAAGTTGAAGTTGTGATTAAGGGGGAGTGTTGGAGATTGTAATTCCAACTTCTTATCCAATTTGACAGCTGAGAGATGTGGTATCCTCTAATCTGCAGAAATTTGGGAAGGAAAAATATGTGGTAGAAATTAAGGGGGTGTGTTGGAGGAATCTAATAATTTCTCCACTATTTTTGGTTGTCGGTTTCAAAGGCAAAATATAGTTATTCTACATGTAATAGCTCTAGAGGTGTAATTGCTTTCTAGCAACAGAAGATTCCATCTTTCTAAAAAGACCTCTATAAATAGAGGCAGATGTAATGTGACAATTTACTCTTCTCAGAGTCCAGCTCTGTAGAGCTGCAAAGAGATAATATATGTATGTGTTTTGATTATTTAATATAATCTATGTTTTTCATTTTATTGTGCTCTGTCTCCAATTTCTAACGGTGGGTACGTGAAAAATATCCTTGGAAAGGTGTCAACAACATTTTACTAGTGTTTCCAACTTAAAGGAAAAGCCTTGTGCCTCTCCTGGAATCTATATACATTGTAAGCTTTTCAATTCTCGTGTCTCTGAGGCCTCCTATAAAATCCTCTTGCAGATCCATCTATTATTAGAATTAATAATAACAGCAGGGAAGCTCCATGGATCTGGATGAATGGATTGTCAAGGTCAAGAAAGGACAGCATCTCATGGAAGACCAGCTTAAACACCTCTGTGAATATGTGAGTTTTGTTCCTTACCTCTCTCGTGGCTTTTCAGACTAACCCAGATGGATTCTGCCGTTTTAGTTCCCTCCGTTTTTTATTTTCTGCGAGATCTCCGTATTAACCTCGAACTAACGATAGATAATTTGCTACCATATGCAATGGTTGGGTTTGCTAAGTTCAATCCCATTGCTTCGCATGAGCTTATGCAATGTCCACCAAGTGGGTTACTCTAGCCCACAAGAGATTGGTCATAGAAGATAAGATTATTCGAAACATGGATTGTTGAAGGAATGCATTAAATACTAATTCTGCCCTTAATTGTCCATGAAAAATGATATCTACAAATTTTGCGTTGCCAATCGCTTGATAACTGGATAACAACAGTCTGATATTTTCTATCAAATTCGAATTTAGTCAGGGCAGAAGGCAAATCATGGATCTGCCCATGACTCAAAATTATGACAAACAAAATTTTCCACCCTGACATTCAAGAAAAACAGGCGTGTTTAGGTATGATATTTACTTCCATTTCATCACCTTATGTCGTACCCAAGTTTTAAAAATCTCAATTCCTATATAGGGCGTTTTCAACATATTTTTTAACTTTAAAGAATCTTAATCCCTAAATCGGGCTGACATGACGGCAGTGAGTTGATCATTAAATAAAATATAATCAACCCTGCAATCACCACTAGAAAGATTCACTAGTTCAGTGGGAGTTAAATTTTGACGAAGTATGCATCCCACGCGGATGGTAAAGTAGGATGAAATGTAGATGAATCGCGGATTCTTTACGCGGTTACGGCGGGAGAACAGAAATTTTGAAGTGAAATGAATGGTATAATAAAGTTATGCAGGGAGGGGTCAGATCTTGCAAGAATGAATGGAGCATTGCTCATCAAACCAGAAACTCTAATCTGCAAACAGATTTTGACCCCAATAAGAATGAATGGAGCATTGCTCATCAAACCAGAAACTCTAATCTGCAAACAGATTTTAACCCCAATAAGAATGAATGGAGCATTGCTCATCAAAGCAGAGACTCTAATCTACAAACATAGTTTGACCCAAATCAGCATTACTTCTAAGTTTTATTCAATGGATTTGAGAGAGGGTATATGAAAAATGGAAGCAGTGACAGTACCAGAACATTCAGAGCGCCGGCCTTAAAATTATGTGGGTGTCCAGATCGCTTTTCGCGGGACACATACACAAGACTAGGCAAATCATGGCCCTCCATGTCAGTGTCCTTTCCCTTCTAAAGCAAAATCTGCAAGCTGGATTAATAATATAGTCAGGACGACTCATGCTGAGGAAGTGACAAAAGTTAATGCGGCATTTTAATTTCGATCCTTTTGAAGATGTAGCTTATTGACCTTCTATCACTTCATTAACTTAATTTGGTTGATTGTGGAAAACAATGAGCTTCCAAATTTTGTATAATTCTTGTTCTAATAGCTTTAATGCTAGCAATGTAAGAAAGATTTTGTCATAACCCCTCGACACTTTGTTAATCATTTTGGATGACCTTTAGCTCCGATGTAATTTGGACTAGGGGTGGAACTTCAAACTTTAATAGGTGAACATAAATAAGTATGTGTGTGTGCATTAAAATTATGAACCTTGATGCTATTATTATTATGTGTGCTTATTAATCTTAATATGCTATTTTAATTTAGTGCATTAAATGTTGGATTAAAATGGACTAATGATTTGGTTGTTGTATTTGTGTGAGACTGGTCGTTGGATGCAGATACTGGGGGTGCAAAGTGAGGCGGATTATGTGGTTCATTGGCTGAGAGATAGAGAATTGGTATGTTATTCTAGTATTGACCTTGTCTATAGATTCCAGTAGCCTGAGGTTCATTCAACCTAGGATTTTTATATCTATTTTGCTAGAGTTACTTGAGTCGACTAGGTAGAGCCAATAGGACCACTTAAATGTTTCAATTAATTGACAGTGCTCAATTTGGTAGACTTAATTAAGGTCGATGAGTGAAGGGGGTAAATTAAAATAATAAATATTTAAAAGTGAATAAATAAACTTTAAGTGATATAAGCAAATAATAAAATTTTAAATTATAATTGATAGTTACTTTATTAAAATAACAATTTAAAGACAAGGAATAAATAAACACTCACCATGAATATTACATAAAAGAAAATAGATGGGCGTTGAAAGAAAAATGAGAAGAAGATATAAAAAAATAAATAAATAAACCATAAAATGAAATGTCATTCACTAAAATTGACATTTACAAGGAGGCGTATAAACCAAGATTCTCATTGAATTAAAAGAATAAAATAAAGCTTACCATCGAGCAAATATGGAAAGGAAAAGAGGACGCGGGAAAATGAAGGAGAAGCTTTCACGGGAGAAGAAGGCGGCTAAGACAGCACCAGAGGCAGAAATCTCGACCAAGGAGGAAGAAGCTTGGAGAGGAGGAGGACAACAAAAGCACTAAGAGGCCTGGCAACCCCTGCAGCAGCCGCCAATGGCAGGAAAGAACTTTGACCAGCTTGCCATGGAGAAACTCGCCCCTCTCTTCTTAAATCGACTGGTAGAGGTCTCATTTGGGGAGGAAAAAATGGTGGGAAGATAAAAGAAAGAAGAAGAAGAGTGTGGTTGTTCAAGGGTTTGGACGGGTCTGAAGAGGAAACCAGAGCTGGGTGGCTAGGGCATTCTTCTTTGCTTCTTCAGGTCATCACATCTTAGGTTTTATCTTCCTTTATTTTCTTTGTAATTAATCTTCTGTAATACAGTAACCTTAATGTTAAACCATCTTGGCCTTAGAATCTTTAATTTCTTTAAACTTCAGGAAATGGTCTTTACTAGCACCTCTTTTAGAGTTCTGTTTGAGCAATTATTAGACAATAGAATTTCTTGGTTTACAATAGCAAATAATCTGCAGGAGTAAGGAGTAAGTCTGAGACTTAGCTTTGCTAGGTTGCACATTCATAGCTGAAACGTAATGCATTATAAAATGTGGAAATGGGGTGCTATGGACTGCTGAGCTCTAGAGTGGGTTTTCTTTTTTTTTAGCAAAATATTAGGCTGATGTTCCCTTCCTTAGCCTGGCATCTTGTGAAGTCACTGAAGAATTGACACTAAATTTTCTGCTCTCATTGCTCATACCCTTGCTTGGCATGTTATTTCTTTCACCCGTTTTCAAGAGTTAAAATAAAATAGAAGTAAATTCTTACACCTGGAAGAACATAACTCTATAAAATGTTTATGGCAGCACTAGTACAATAGATCAATGAGATTCTTTTTTATTCTTTTGGCTGCTGAGATAGGAAAATGCGGACTAAACAATTAAGCCATAGTTTTACATTTATATACATTTACAAGGTTGCCTTATAACTAATACAAAAATTAAGCATAACAGAGAAAGGATAAATTTAAGTTCTTATTATAATCCTTGTGGCTGAAGGTTTTGTTTTTTTTAAATTGGGTGATGTTCAACTTCGTGAGTTTTGTTGGAGTTGATAAACTAGTAGGACAGCAAATGAGTTGACATGGATGGAGTGTAGAGTTTATAAATTTGATTTGAAAACATGAAGAAAAATAACATGCTAGTGTAGATTAGATAAAGGAAGAAATATGCCTTTACAAGTGTCTATATATGTCACATTTATATGTATAAGGAAGGGTAATTATTATCTTGCTCTTAGGTAGATTTGGGGAAGGGAATCAATTATTTATGCTTACTTAGATTGCTGTCCCATAAGTGGAAATAGCTGCTCACCTAATAACCCTAGGTGCTAGTGTGATGACAATAAGCTTTGGAGCGGTTGTGGCAACTCTTTTGAGTAGGATTTAATAGATGCTAATTAAGTTCAGTCCACTGGGTGGTTTAGACTCATAGGAATATGACATCTACCGTGGAACAATATTCAGTTCTAAACTACATTGAACAACTCAATAAATCACCCTCGAACAAAGCTTTCTATAGTTTTATTAAAAGGACTATTTGCTTACCAACAATCCTGGTCAATTTGTGCAAATAAACAAAACATGCTAGATCTTGGCTAGAGGAAAAATATGCCCTATACCGGTGTTTTGTTGATTGACAAGGCGGTTTTTTCAATTAAATGAATACTCCAATGGCTTATGAGAATGTAGCCCTTACAAGTTTACATCTTAACTTTCTCCTTAAGGTTAGTAAGAAGTAGCTATAATGGGATGAGGAGTCACCTCACCCTCTATTGCAAGGAGTCTAAGAGTATGTATTGCTCATAGAAAAATAACTAGTAATGCCATACATGGTTGCAACTAAGACAGGAATCTACCAAGCTTGAGTTGGGATCCTACTTCAAGTCCAACGCTAAGCTTGAGCTAAGGACTAGTACTTGCTTGAGATGGACGATAGTCTAGGAGTAGTACTAGGCTTGAGATGGACAAAGGACTAGGAGCAGCATATGCTTGAGATGGACAATAGTCTAGGGGCGGTGCTAGCTCGAGATGGACGGGGTCTAGGGCGACACTAAGCTCGGGATGGACAATAGTCTAGGGGCAGCACTAAGCTCGAGATGGACAATAGTCTAGAAGCAATGCTAAGCTCGAGATGGTCATTAGTCTAGGAGCTTTCCACCAGTGATGGTTACCCTTGGTTGCTCAACTGATTAGATGGACCGATGGAAGGTGGATTCCCAACCAGCTCAAGTAGATAAGACTGACTTCCTATGAATCCTTATAGTGGTTGAAATGGGATTATAAGCTTACCATAGTTGGGTGCGCCTTTGGAAGAGGGTCACTAGAAAGGCATTTTTGGCTCATAGCGTATAGGTTGGAATGACAACTCTCTCTCTCTCTCTCGTCACACGGGCCACATAATCCGCTTGGAGGGGTGGATAGGGTTTCAATCCACATTGGTTGGGATCAGTTTGCACCCCCACTATGATCGAATCAAGCAGGGTCTTGAAGATAAAACCATACACCATCATGAAGGTATGTGCAATCTAGTTAGTAGCATCTTTTATCTAAGGCAGCAAGTTGTGCTAATGGATAATATGTAATTGACATGCTGATATACTACTTAAGTTGATCTCCATTAACATTTATATGTTCTAACTTCTTTGTATTCCTTTTTGCATGATGATGAAAAAAAAAAAAATGTGCAGAAATTTCTCCTCTTCGTTGGGGCGGTTTTTACAGATTTGGTATGACGGTTTGTGCAGTTTGATGTTTGATAGATTTGAGATTTTAGAGTTTGTAAATTTGTTGGGTTTATAGTAGATTTGAGATTTGAAAAATGATTGATCAAAAGATTTCATGTATGTGCCCATGTCATAAAGGGCTGCAACTCAAACATTGACTGTTTGTTTTTCTGGATTCAGCTATTTGTTTTATCATTGTAATTAAAAAGAAAACAAAAGTAATAAATGTACGCAGGTATATGTGACTTTATATTGTTGTGAAAATCAGAAACATTTTGTGAGGATGAGCTCCTAAAATAATCTATATGCCTCCAAAAAAAAATTGAAAAGTGTGAAAATCAGTAACATTTTTTAACCTCAATAATACTAGTATGATCTCCTAAAGTAACCTATATACCTCTCAAAAATTTGAAAAATGTGCACAGATATTTTGAAAAATGTGCGCAAATAAATGTGGCAAATAGTAACTAGTGATTTGGTTCCGAAAATCAGAAACATTTTATTACCTCAACAATACTGGGATGATCTCGTGAGGTCATTCCAGAGCTCCATTCTTTAAAGCCTTTGTGATCATTGCATTTATCTCTTGGAACGGTGCCCTTCTCCGCAGTGCTATTTATGGAATACTTCATGTCCTCGAACATATTCTACAAGACAAGAAAACAACCCATAAAGTCGTGCTAACAATAAAAACCATCAATTCTACTTCCTAGAATAGTAATCTCTTCAATAGGACATATCTTATTATGTAGATCAATCTATTTATACCACACCTTGAGCTTTTCTCGTTCGCTTGCAAAGCTCAAACTCTTATTTGGATAATCATCATTTTCAAAGAAATATGCATCTGGGCATCTTTGTTCAATGGAATGCTTACGGCAAAAAGGAACCCAAAACTTCGCAAACTGTGAAACTTCAAACAGAGCGTAAAAAGTGAGTGGGGATCCTCCATCATCTGAGACATAGCAGGACAGTCTTTCTGTGGGATAATGATGAGACAGAATGGAGAGTAGAGTGTTTACAACCGTGAGTGGAGGCTCTTTAGTTGGATCCGCTGTGCAGATAAATATATCAACTGGTGGCAGCTCCTTTTCAAAACTGTACATGCACATATCATATCAATAATACTCTTAGATTCCATACTCTTAAAATCTCAAGCAGAAATAAAATGGATTAAAACCTTTAATATAAATATATCTAACAGGTCATAAAGAAATCTGGAATGTAAATATTACCATCAGAGATTATATGTTATACTGTACGTTCTTTAGTTTTGAGACTTTACGTTTCCTGTCACCAGTGTCTCAAATCCCCCTCTTTTCATTTGTTTTAATATGTAAAACTATTAAGAAGAGAAAATAGTTCTAATGCTTACAAAAATGCCTTACAGATCTAAAAGTCTCTCTTACCTGTCGGAGAGTTTTTGTGGAAAAGTGTGGCGAGAGACCGGGCGCCACCTGGTCGCCTGTCCAAAATCCAAAAGAAAGCAAAGCCTAACTCTGCACAAAATACCAACATCCATGGCCAAAAAGCTTCACTTGGGATATCAACTATACGATAAAATATAAGCCCGAGAATTGCAGCAAAGTATATGCAGGCATAAGCTCTGCTTATCTTTGCAAAGGGCTGTTCGACTGTAGT
>VDFB02047230.1:367180639-367204781 GCA_007258455.2 Sequoia sempervirens | reverse complement strand
ATAAGTGTTTTACAACAAACTGTGGATGCTTGAAAAAATGTCTATCAAAGCATAATAGTAAGCAATAATACCATAGAGAAGGCAATGAACTGTTTGAAAAAATTCTTGAAAGAAATACGGTCTTATGGTGATGGAATGCCATGACGTGCATTTGTTTGTAATGGCATTCCATCACCACGAGAGCCCATTTCTTTGAGGAATTTGTTCAAATAGTTCACTACCTTCTCTATGCCACAACAGTTATCATACATGACTATGAAAACATTTTATCAAACGGTTTAGTGGCTTGCTTCTATGGGTAAAATCCTAAAAACATGTGCTTTCGAACAAAATATGGATAAGGAAAATAGTAAGCATGATAGTAAAAAATATATAGTTTAATAAGTACTCAAAATTTTGTTCATTATCTCATACGTTATAAGTCATGACGTGGATCACTATTGCAGTTTTTGTGATTGAATATTTTTTATTTATTTTCAGATGTTACAAGCCAAAACACCTCTGAATGTGATGAGGGCAATGGAGATCGATGTTTCATTTTCTATACAATCCTCGATGGCTCTGATAGGGGAGGTATGAGGCAAATTACTAAATTTCAATTTACATTCGTTGTTATAGATGTTAGTGAAAAATCAAACCATTATTGATTCGTAGTTTAATTTCTATTTGTATGGTTTATACAGGGCTTGACCATGCCACAACATGGGCGTGTGAATATTTCCCTCATGGAAAGTGATCATGAGATGGCAGTAAGTGATTATTTTGTTAAATATATCATTTTTTATAATGCAATTTCTATATATTAATGTTTTTACTTCTTATTGTAACAGTTAAAACTTCACCAAGAACTAAACACTAGGAGGAGTAGGAGGAGCACTCCTCGAGCATAGCACAAATGAGTGATAGACCTATCACCATCTAAATGAAAAGAAAAGGGAAAGAAATTATTTCCAAAGCATGGAGAGAAATGACTTTTGATTCCAGAGCCCTTTGTTGTATGCCTACATGGCAGTTTTGTACATATTTTTTATTGGATATATTTGACATTGTATGCCTATATGGAATTCTCGTAAACCTACATGGCTATTTTGTACCTATATATTATACTTATATTGACATTTATTGATGTATGCATACATGGCTATTTGGTTAATAAAAAATCTTTTTTATCGATGGTGTCCATATTTACATTATAAATTCATGGTTCAAGAGATATGAGTTATGTGTATTCAAGTGTATACTTTACAACTTATGTGTATACTTTGTGACTTACATGTGTTCTAATGTATACTTTGCGACTTACATGTTTTCATGTGTATACCTTGTATTCATTTTTATACTTTGTATTAATTTGTGTATAGTATGTATTCATGTGTATACTTCAAGGCTTACGTGAATCTGAGTACTTGCACTTTCCTTGTTCACATGTACATGGGTATGTGCAGGATCATGATGGGCCAAAAAGTGGCGATATGATGGGTATGTATAGGGTATGTGGCTGACAACCTTTTTTTTACCCAAAATTGATGAAATGAAAAGTTTTTTAAAGGAGATTCTCAGCTTTCCACCAATATAAATTATGTTTTACTTTGAATTTAATAAATTATTATTATTCATTTTCTATTTGAATTATGACTAAAGTCCTAATTGATAGGCTGATTGAAAAACATTTATAGCTTTCAAATAGTATCACATTTTTTGAATCCAAAACATGCGTCACATTCTATACTTTGCATACTATAGGATTATTAATAATAATTGAATTTCATGAATTTTTGACCAAGTTAAGGTGGTCAAACATATGAGTTTTTATATTTTTTAAAAGTTGTAATAAAAAATTCATAATTAATCATTTACTTGGAAAAAAATTATAAAAAAAATATGCATCACATTAGGACATGAGTCCTCTACTTATATCTAAAATATTACAAAAAAATATTATCATTTTATTGTGGTTAGAGTGGTCAGACAGACACCTACTTCTTATTTTTTCCTAGAAATTTAAGTGCTACTGCATTGAAATTTCACATTTTCACCAAATCTATATTTTTTAAAATAAACCTAGTAGTTTAGAAACTACATTCAATTTTTTACATATTCTATTCTTACATATTTTTGAAATAATATAGATAACTTATTCAAATTTTTACGTCAAGTTGCCTAACTCTAATTTTTCTTAATTTTTCACCACTTAAGCAGCTTATTTTTTCCATGACGATCCTGCACATACCCACATGCTTAACTTATTCTTGTGTATAATTATTAATTGGTTAGCCCTAGCATTGATCATTGTTGTCCTTCATGATTTGTCTTGAATATTAATTGATTGATGCTAAACAACTTTATGTAAAATAAAAATATACATTTTCAGTTGGTATTCCATGAAATGATTCATAAAAAGATTTCAAAAAGTATCCTTGATATTACAAAAAATATGTGTTTATACACTTCAATTGTGCAGTCACCCTTTGGTTCTTTCAAAGAAAAATTTGCCTATGCCAATTTTACATTGCACAGGTAAACTAGATTTTGTATTGTGGACCTATATTAAGCTACCACTCTCAAGACCAATATAACAATGATACAAAATAATGTTTGAGACTGCAAGAAGACATCAAAATGGCTAGTGTAAGTTAAACAAATTATTATGATTTCTGAAGAATTCTGATAACTCTACTCAGTTGGCTTCTTTTTTCAAAATCATACAAATTGAACCCTGACATCGATAGACTATGTATATAAAGCTACCACTATTCAAGTTTCATTGATGTATATTTATCATGCATGTTTTAAATGACATTCAAGTTTATGGCGGTTTTCTTGTTTATATGGTGTTATGTGATATTCCTGAAATCTAATTCGTATTATACAAGAACATATATATATATATATATATATATATATATATATATATATATATATATATATATATATATATATATATATATATATATATATATATATATATATATATATATATATATATATATATATATATATATTACTTTTTATACTAAGACCCAAAGAAGCAGAATAAGCCCCTCCTAAAACTTTTTGGCCGGGCAGAAATAGACAAACCCGAGACCTGAGGCTGGGGCCTCTTTGACCTCAAACCTCTTCCAACACTCTTCATTCTACCTACACAAACTTAATTGACCACCAAATTATGTTTCCCCCTGACTTTACCCACTTTTACTCCTTCAAACCTATTTTTTCATTGAAAAACCCCTCATTTCCCAACTAGGGCATCATGCCATAACATAGTTTTGACCTCCCCTATGCTTGCAGACCTTTTGAGCACATCAAACTCCACAACCTCACTCTATTTCCAACCTATTCTAACTTATTCTCAAACAATTTCTTCTTTTCACCTCTTCTAGCCTTGTTTTTAAGGCCTAAATTCTAAATTTTCAACAAGGGCAGTGTTAGTAATTGCTTCCAATGCCTTTACCAATTCTATTTTCTTATTCCTACTCCCTATCCTACTTACATCAAGCCCATTCCACTAAGACAAAACCTTAACAATAGGTGGAATGGCCTATTTCAACATATTACACTCAAACCCTCATATGAGCAAGTTCAAACTTGTTTCAGAAATCTACTTCTAAGATACTTGGAACTTAATAGAATTCCACAAGAATGGATTCTAATTAAAGCTAAAACCATTCTACAATAGATTCAGATCATCTTAGAGAAAACTCCTATTGTACGAACCCGTACACAGGCTGGAAATGAAGAAAATGCACAGAAATTAACAAAGAAACATAGATATTTGATTGATATTGTCCTTCAAACTCTTCAAAAACCACTAACTTTGAGTTTCCAATGGTCATAATATTTTTGTGTGGAAAAATCAAACTTCTCTACTGTCATGTGTATGTTTCTTTTTTTGATTGTTTTGCATGCCATCATAAGGGATCAATCTGGTTGAACATAGCTCAAAGAAATTTTGTGTGTTTGGGTGTGAAAGAGGACCATGCCTAGTGTAAACGTGCCTATTGGGATGTGTTGGAGCAATTCTTTTAGTCACACAAATTGCAAAATAAAAGTTTCACCACTTTGCAATTTTACACTACTTGCATTTGACACTTTTTCCGTCAAGTGAAAAATGGACACCACAGGAAAACAACTCCGAGATAACAAAAACTAAGAGATTCTATTGTAGAGGGGTCCAATGCAATCCTATAGGCTCAGATGGAGAATTATTAAGCGTCATAATTTCCTAGTAATAGCCCATCAAAGGTTGCTTCCCTTTTGCACTTTGGACCCTTAAGGGATCGATTTGGTTGAACGTAGCTTAGAGCGATTCTACATATTTGGGTGTGAAAGAGGACCATGTATAGTGTAAATACACCCATTCAAACATGTTGGAATAGTCTGTTTGGTCACAAGAGTTGTAGAAAAAAAATTGTACCACTTTGCAACTTTCAACTACTTGCATTTAACAACTTTTTCTCCAATGGAAAATTCACCACCATGGGAAAATTCCTCCGAGATAGAAAAAATAAAGAAAGGTTATTGTAAAGGGATCCAACATCATCCCATAGGATTAGATGAGAAGTTTCTTAGCGTCACGGTATCTAAGTAACAACATGTTGAATTTTGCAGCCATTTTGCACTTTTGACCCTTAAGGTATTGATCCGGTTGAACGTAGCTCAGAGTAATTCTATGCATTTGGGTGTGAAAGAGGACCATACATAGCATAAACATACCTATTTGGATGAGTTTGAATAGTCTATCTGGTCACACGAGCTGGATATTGAAAGTTGCACCACTTTGCAACTTTCAACTACTTGCATTTGACAACTTTTTTCCAAGTGAAAATTTGACACCACAAGAAAATGCATCTGAGATAGAAAAACCTGAGAGAGGTTATTGTAGAAGGGGCCAACATGATTCCATAGGATTAGACGAGAATTTTTTAAGTGTCATGTTATTCAAGTAAAAACATGTTGAAGTTTGTAGCCATTTTTCACTTTGGACCCTTAGAGGATCGATCTAGTTGAACGTAGCTCAGAGTGATTATGTGTGTTTGGGTGCAAAAGAGGACCATGCATAGCATAAACATACACTTTTAGATGTATTGGAATAGTCCATTTGGTCATATGCACTACAGAATGAAAGTTGTAGCACTTTGCAACTTTCAACTACTTACATTTGACAACATTTTCCCCAAATGAAAATTAGCCTCCACAGGAAAATGCCTCTGAAATACCAAAAAATGAGAGAGGTTATTATAGAGGGGCCCAACATGATCTCATAGGATCATATGAGAAGTTTCTAAGTCTTACAGTATCCAAGTATCATTATGTTGAAGTTTGCAGCCATTTTGCACTTTGGACCCTTAAGGGATCGATCTGGTTGAATGTAGCTCAGAGCAATTCTGCATGTTTGGGTGTGAAATAGGACCATACCTAGCATAAAAATACTTATTTAGATGTGTTGGAATAGTCTATTTGGTCACATGAGCTGCAGAACGAAAGTTGCACCACCTTGCAAATTTCAACTACTTGCATTTGACAACTTTTTCCCCAAGTGAAAATTCTCCACCATAGGAAAATGCCTCTGAGATAGAAAAACCTGAGAGAGGCTATTATGGAGGGGCCCAATGTGATCCCCTAGGATCATATGAGAAGTATTTAAGTGTCACAGTATCTAAGTAACAACATGCTGAAGTTTGCAGCCATTTTGCACTTTGGACCTTTAAGGGATAAATTTGGTTGAACGTAGCTTCGAGCGATTCCACATGTTTGGGTGTGAAAGAGGAGCATGCCTAGTGTAAACATACCTACTTGGATGCATTGACATATTTTGTTTGGTCACACAAGTTGCAAAATGAAAGTTGCACCACTTTGCAACTTTGTACTGCTTGCATTTGACACTTTTTTTCTTCAAGTGAAAATTGGACACCACAGGAAAAACCATTTTGAGATAACAAAAATTAAGAGAGGTTATTGTATAGGGGACCAACATGATCTTGTAGGATTATATGAGAAGTTTCTAAGCATCACGGTATCCAAGTAACAACATACTGAAGTTTGCAGCTATTTTGCACTTTGGACCCTTAAGGGATCAATTCGGTTGAACATAGCTCAGAGTGATTCCATGTGTTTGAGTGCAAAAGAGGACCATTTCTAGTGTAAATATTACTATTCAAACACATTGGAATAGTTTTCTTGGTCACATGAGTTGCAGAACAAAAGTTGCACCACTTTGCAACTTTACACTGCTTGTATTTGACAGTTTTTTCATCAAGTGAAAACTAGACACCACAGGAAAACCACTCTGAGATAACAAAAAATGAGAGAGGTTATTGTAGAGGGGGCCAACATTATCTCATAGGTTCAGAAAGATATTTCATAAGCACCACGGTTTTTGATTAATATCCCATCAAAGATTGTTACCCTTTTGCACTTTGGACCCTTAAGGGATCGAGTCGGTTGAACATAGCTCAGAGTGATTGTGCTATATTTTCAATGGAATTAGGTGGGAAGCAGACTTAACTCCATTTTAGTTTTATTTTGGTTGGATTCCAAGTGATTTTGTTCATTTTAGAAACCAATTACTAAGGGTCGGTCTGTATACCCTATTTTAAGGGTTTTGAGTGCATTAAAATGTCATATTAAGCCTTCCACCCATTGTATGCTTTTGTAACTCAATGGAAAGGATTAGTTAGGGTTCTAAAACATGTGTGAAAAGTATTGTGTGCAAGGGAGGTGAATAGAGGGTTTTTAGGTGATGCCCTCGATGTCAAATGGTGCATTTTTTAGTGGAAAATGGTGGTTTAGTGCTAGGGTTTGAAGAAATCTTGGGGGCGGTGATATCTCTTAAACTTTTAAGCTTGTGCAAACCTACATGAAGGTGTTTCAAGCTTTGGTTTTTCTATGGGAAGGTTTGGAGTATTTTTTTTCAATAAACCCTTTCCTAACTTGTGAAAGAAGAGGGTTTTGGGGTTTGTTATGTTAGAGGGTGCCCTAAAAGTGGAGGAATTGATGGTTTGGCAGATTGGCTAATGTTGCCCAATGATGGTTTGTGTGTGATAGGAAGACTAAAGGGGGGTTGCTTGTTTTGTGAAAGCTAATCCAAAAGAGTTTTGAGGGAAGGAAGGAGGTTGGAATCCTTTTCTATTATGAAAGTGAGTTGATTGCCTCATTGTATTGCTATCATAATCACTTCAAGTTTACATTTTTTTGCACTTTTTTCACATTGACAACTTTTCAATTTTTGCAATTTTACATCATTTTGACAAATATGTAACATGAACTCAAAAATGACCCAAAAACCAACTAACATGACTTATTACTTTATAAATTGGTCTAATATGACCTTACTCAATTGAAAAAACTCAAAACACAAAACTAACTTAAGACTTCCATGAACCAAATTTTCTCAATAGCCTTGGTGCCCTTACACCAAATTTCATTATTTCAGTAAGGGTATGTGCAGGATCATAATGGGACAAAAAGTGGAAATGAGGAAAAAAACATGTATTTAATTCACCCAAAAACATGAAAAATGTTGAGTTGACTTTTTTGTGGCTTGGGTGTCAATACACACCACCAAAGCAAATAACAAACCTAGATTTCCATATGAGATATTTGATTTGAAAAAAGTATATATATAATTTTGATGAGGGCGAAACCTAAGACACAAAAAATAACCCACAAACAAGAGAATAATTTTATTATTCAGAAAATGGAGCTTCTTACATGTAGAGGATCTCAAATCCCCAAGTTCTACAATACATGAAAGTTACAGAAAGCTACAAAATAACCCTTTCGCAATATGCGAGCTTGTCCCCAAAAGGTTACTCAAAAATTAGAAAACCCGCCCATAAATAGAGCTCCTCATTAGTTTGGAGCCAAAACAACATTCAAATTGAGTTTAGGCGGTTTGGCACCAAAAATTTACAACATGAAGTTCAAATTTCAAAAGAGTATTTGCAATGGTATCTTTTAGAAAGTGCGCCAACTTCCCGGGGCCATAACTTTTGATCTGGGACTCCGATTCGCGAACCGTTTGAACCGTTCAAAACTTCTCAAAGTCAAGAATGTGCTCAAAATTTGCTACGCCAATTTTAGCAAGTTTCAGGGCCAATTCGGGAGCTCTAAGTGCCTCAAATCCCACTCAGAAGATTTTCAGGTGCAAATCTGGGAAACTAAAACTGCAATATCTTTCAACCCAAGAACAAGAAATAAAAATCGTAAATTTGGAATTTCATTATGACAAAAAGGGTATCCAAAAATGTAAAAACATATAAAAATTGAGAAACTTGAAATTTAACTATTTTGGGTGATGCAAGATTGCCCTTACACCACTAGATGCTCCTGCATCAGACACCCAGTGTAATTTGAGAAGTGACCCCATCACATCTTAGATGGTTGAGGAAAACCCAACCAGTCAACCGTTGCCTTAGATAGCCAGGATGAATCTTCCATAGGCCTTCCTATCCATTTCACCAAATATTCTTCATATTGCTTGTTTCTGGTACTCCTTCCCACACGACTATCCAAAATTGCTTCAATCTCCTCCCTTTCTGAAGTAGGTGTTGGAATGTCATACTGCCCTACTGTTGGTGCTTCCTCTATTCCACCTTCATGATACTCTGTCAAATCTAAAATGTTGAAAACAGGGGAAATGTTGATTCCATTAGACAACTCTACCTCATATGCATTCCCTGAATCATGCTTCTTCAAAATCTTACAGGGACCGAATTTCTTCATCTTCAATTTATTATAGGTTCCCACGGGAAACCTTTCTTTCCTCAAGTGGACCATTACTTCATCGCCAATCTAAAACTCCTTATACCTCCTCTTCTGATCTGCCTTAGCCTTATACTGCATATTCATCTTGTTAATATGTTCTCTTACCTTCTCATGTATATCCTTGATGTGTTCTGCAAAATCTTCGGCTTCAGCACTTATTTTCTTCTCTTGGTCCATCTTCCTCAATTCTGGAGCTGTTTGGGGCTACCTCCATACACAATCTAGAATGGTGATCTACCAGTGCTTCTGTTGACATAATTGTTGTAAAGAAATTCTGCAGGATAAGATGATCCCATCCTGGGGTTTATCTCCTACCAAACATCGTGCAGGATTACCCGGACTCTGTTAACAGCCTCATGCGCCCATCTGTTTTTTGCACATGGATGATGGTCAATGGGAAGCCCGAACTTCAACTAAATCTTGACTTCTTCCACAAGGTCCTCAAAGTATCCCACAAATTTGGTGTCACGAATTTGAAGCAGCCTCTTTGGCAGACCATGTAGTCTCACCACTTCTCTGAAGAACAAGTAAGCAATGTGGACTGCATCATGGGTCTTCTGGCATGGGATGAAATGTGCCATCTTTGAAAACCTATCAACTACCACAAATACTGAATCGTTCCCTCGTTGTGTCCTTGGAAAACCAAGAAAAAAGTCCATACTTATATCCTCCCATGGCCTCTCTGGTACAGGTAAGGGATGATATAAGCCTATATTAAGCTCCTCTAGCTAGCCATCGACATACTCTGCGGCTTTGTACAAACTTCTTCATCTTGTGACCGTAGAGGCCAATAATAATGCTCAGCGATATTAGCAGTAATTCTTATCCGATAAAATATCACGCCATTCCTCCGCAATAGCTACCGCTTCTCGGGTTCTCCCTCATAGAACTCCTTGGAACCTGGTAACCATAATTAACGCGCCATCTTGGATTATGAAATCAACCACCTTGTCATCCAGCGGAGGTTCTTTACCGGGTTTTTAAGCCTTTGCAAATCGGGATCTTTGCATCTCGATTAATGCTTGAGTTCATTAGACCAACCACTTCAATCTGCATCTTTGTCATCAATGTATGCCTCCTACTTAAGGCATAGCTTCACAACCCTATTGGCTTCCCATTCCTATGTTTCAAAACTAAAGTGCCTTTCTGCAAAAACTCACCATTTCATGTACCTCTGATTTAATTTTCCACGACTATTAGATGCGCAAGGCGATGATTAATTATCTCGAAAAAAATTCCTTGGCAAATAATGTCTCCATTTCTTTAATGCTTGAACTGTTATAAAATTCTTGATGTATACATAATACTTTCTCCACGGCATCATTTAACTTTTCTTTGAAATAGGCAATGGGCTTACCTTCTTAGCTCAACAACTTGCTCAATGGCACAACCACTGGCATCACAATCCACCTGAAACACCTTGTTGAAATCTAGGAGAGCTAGAATAGGTTGCTCTGTCACTTTCTGCTTCAATAGTTCAAAACTTTTTGCTGCTCCAGTGCTCCACTTGAATTCTTTTCTATCCCCTCTCATTGTTTCAGTCAGGGGTCCACAAATACTACTGAAATTTCTAATGACCTTTCTATAAAAACTAGCCAAACCATGGAAAGATCTCACCTCGTGTAGCGGTTCTTGGGAATGAAGCCATTCCAAAATAGCCTTCCGCCTTCTGGGTCCATCTTGAAGGTTATTTGAGACAACAAACCCCATTACACCTAACTCCTTCACAAGAAACGCACTTCTTCGATTAATCAGCGGTTCTCTTCTCTTAACTTCTCAAGGCTCTCACGAGATATGCATTAGATGCTCATCCAGCGTCTTCTGAAAATCAAAATATCATCCTAAATACACAATAACAAAACTTCCTAGAAATTCTTTTGGTACCTGGATTCGCGAGCCATGAATCTTCGATTGCTGCTGGTTAGCCCAAAATGCATGAATAACCCTTTCAAATACGGACCCTCTTTGGTCTTGAAGGTGAAAATTCTTCCATTCATCTCCCTCTCAAATCCGGATCGGTGATATCCACTCTTTAGATCAATCTTTGTGGAAATATTGAGGCCCTCTCAAAGCGATCCAATGTCGGTCATCCATCGAGGAAATCTATACTTGATTGTTATCTTGTTTGGCTCGAGATATACACGTTTCTCCCTCCCATCCTTCTTTGGTGCTAGTCTGCGAATTACTTTCTTTATGGACTCAAACTCTCCTGAATCAAACCCTTTCTCAACAACTCTTGAACTTATCTGTTCAACTCCTCATTTTCTGTTGGAGTCATTCTATGAGCTGCCTTATTTGGCAAACTGGCTCTAGGAATCAAGTCAATCTGATGACTGATCTTCCTTATTGGTGGTAAACCCTTAGGTACATTATCAGAAACAATATCTTCAAACTCATCTAACATCCCAGAAACTTCTTCTGGAACCTTCTCACTATCCTCATTACTCATTCTAGGAATCAATGCATAACACACACGCTCATGCTTCATACCTTCTAAAAATTTTCTTCCGTCTACATAACAAATTCTAGCACTACTACATACCTTTTCTTTGGTCTCCTTTAGGGGTTTTAACTTGTGACGAACCCAATTCTTTGTCAAGGAATAAGTGTTTGCATGGCCATCATGTATAGCTCGCCTATTGAACTACCACGGTCTCCCCAACAACATGTGACATGCATCCATGGGGATGATATCACAGAGTACCTCATCATGGTAGCTCCCAATTTTGAACTTTACTAGGCACTGCTCATTGACCAAAATTTTGTGGTCTTTCTACAACCAAGCAATCCGATACAGATGCGGGTGCCTTTCCCTCTTCAGCTTCAACTTTGTGACCATCTCCTCTGACACCAAATTATCAGTGCTCCCACCATCAATAATGACATCACAACATTTTCCTTCACACTTGCACCTTGTGCAAAATAGATTCTTCCTCTATTACGGTTCCTTTTCTTAACCCGGTCAACTAGGGCTCTCCTAATCACTGAGTTTCCCCTTTACTAGCATCTCGCGGATATTCCAGTTAAGATGCCCTCATGCATCGCGGCCTTCCTGACCTTTTGGACTTTTGTCTGCCCTTCCTTGGTGTTATGGACATTCATAGGCTCGATGCCCTTCTTCACCACACTGGAAACACGTTCCTTTGAAACCACCTCTTCCGGATCCTTGTCCATATCTCCCTCGTCCTCTACCTCTTTGATCACCACTATTTTGATCACGAGGGCGGTAAAAGTTGTCATTCCTTTGGCTTCGGCTGGTACCCACATCTTCACTTTTCTTTTCATCATCATTTCAGCTTCTTGAAGTTCTTCCACTGCCCCTTCCACTTTGACCTCCTCGTCCTTTTGCTCGCCATCAAATCTTTTGTTCGGCTTCTCTTCCACCTTTAGAGCAAGCTGATACATCCTCGATGATGGTCATTGACTAGGCTTAACTCCTCCTGGCGAGTGCATGGCTGCCCATTAAGATATGGGCTACCTTCTCCTTATTGGCCTCTGTGGCGACCCGATTCATTATTATCTTGTGAAAATCTTCAATATATTCTTTCCTGGTCATTTTGCTTGCTTCCAACTCTTGCAGATTTCTCAATACAGATCTAACTCTTAGTCAGCCATGAGAGCGCTGTAGGTTTCTCTGTCGATCCATCTGGTGATCTTAGATTTTCCTCTTAGTTTCTTTCCAATTGGACCTCTCCACCAAATCTTTGGCATGGCCCTTCAACTTCATTTTGCAAACTTAACCCAATCACGGGTCCTATTTCTCCTCTATGCTCAAAATATTCTTATGCTTTCGTTGATCCAGTTGATCCAACTCTTTTGGGATTGACTTCGAATAAGCTGGGACATGCAGGTCTTTTCCTGATCTTCGAAATGGCCCTTAATAGCCACATTTGGTCTTGATCAATTGCTTCTTCTTCCTCTTCTACATTTGAACCTTCTTCCTCTCCTTCATCCTCACTTTCCTCCCTCGGGTTCAACCCTCTTCTCAGCTGCTCTTGTAATGCATCAATCTGTCTCTGGAGGGCTACCAGTGCATCTCTAGCCTCGACCACCTCTGGCACCACCAAGCCTACCGAGGCATCACTCTTGGAAGGCATCTTTCTTGACCTCGACCAGCGCATGGTCGAGGTGGCAAAACTTGCCTCAGCGATCGGCGATCATCCCTGCAGCTCAAGAAAAACCTACTCTGACCATGATGAAATGAAACTCAAGACCACAAAATAACCCACAAACAAAGAATAATTTTATTATTGAGAAAATGGAGCACATGCAGAGAGGATCCTCAAATCCCCAATTCTAGCCACATACAAGAGCTACGATACAAAATAACCCTTCGCAATATCGGGCTTATCCCAAAAGGTTACCCAAAAATTAGAAACCGCCCATAAATAGAGCTCCTCATTAGTTTGGAGCCAAAACAACATTCAAATTTGAGTTTAGGCGGTTTGGTGCCGAAAATTTACAACATGAAGTTCAAATTTCAAAAGAGCATTTGCAATTGTATCTTCTAGAAAGTGCACCAACTTCCTGGGGCCATAACTTTTGATCTGGGACTCCGATTCACCAACCGTTTGAACCGTTGGAAGGTCTCGAAGTCAAAACGCCTTAAAATTGGCTATGCCAATTTTGGAAAGTTTTGGGGCTGATCCAGGGGCTCTAAGTGCCTCAAATCCCACTCGGAAGATTTTCAGGTGCAAATCTGGGAAACTAAAACTGCAATATCTTTCAACCCAGGAAGGAAATAAAAATGTAAATTGGGAATTTCATTATGACAAAAAGGGTATCCAAAAATGTAAAAATATCTAAAAACTGAGAAACTTGAAATTTAACTATTTTGGGTGATGCAAGATTGCCCTTACACCACTAGATGCTCCTGCATCAAATTTTTTGGGGTTGTTTTAAAATCATTTGACAGTCACAAACAACCCGCGAGGGCACAGCATGAGGAGGTTCTTCGCATAACGAATATCCGATTTCGCCAATATCCGATTTGAAAAGGTAAAATTTTAGATTGTTATTTGCTTTGATAGAATTTTGAATTAGATTTGTATAATTTCAATTAGTTTTTTATGGATTTGTTTTCAAAATAGGGTTTTGATTGAATTTTTATGAAAAATGTGAGTTTAGAATGGATTTTTTGATAAAAAATGATTTTTTTTATGGATTTTGATTTAAAAAAAATGTTGTTTATGTATTTGTATTGAAAATTAGAGAATTTTATAGATTTTTGTTAAAAAGTAGGGTTTTTAAATTTTTTTCTTTTAAAACTAGGGTATGTTTATAATATTTTCATTAATATTGTCTAATTTTAATTAGATTAATTAGTTTTTAACTTTAATCAAGCATTATGGCTACTAAGAATGAGAATGCACAAATTCCACCAGTTAAGAATCAAAATCCACCAGTTGAGAATCAAAATGTAGAAATGCCAAACACTCCACCTCCTTCGCAACCATCAATTGAAGACTTAATTGGTGAAAAATTGGAGCAATTGAGGGGAATTTGTGATGTTTATAAGAAAATACCTCAATTATCCCATATGTCAACCACATTGACAAATATAATTACAAATGTAGAAACCCTCTCCACCCAACATAATGCCTTTCATTTGTGGTGAGAAACCATGAGGGAATATTATGCATGTGGATTGTCTTATGATGATGTAAAAAATATCTAAATAAAAAAAGCCCAAATAGCCTCTTTATTTATTAGCCCTCGCACTAGTTTTCTAGTTAATGTTAACAAAAAAACTTTTTATAAAATGGTGCACGCATAGGGGCATAGTAGATAACTTTTGGGATCGTTGGTGTATGGTTTTTGATAAACCACCCAACAATAATCTTGATGTACCTTTTTACTTTATTAAAAAATTATATGTAAGTTTTTGTTAGGGCATCATGTCAATTACTTTGAAATTAAACCCTTCCAGGGCGTTGGTGGAGGTATGCCCCAGGATAGGCCAGGGGTAGTTAGAGTAGTCAGGTGCCCACATTTTCCTCTTCCTCCCCTTCATCCACCACCTCTAGTACAACATATAGAGGATGCAGCCACAAACTATCTAGGCCATTCACTCTTTGATTGGTCTTTTGGTTTCCCATGCTTCTTTAGTAGCTTAGCCACATTCTAGTGATGTTGGCAATGGATCCGGTGCTGTTGCATCATCCTCCTTAGGTCCACATATTTTTTTGCCACATATTTGCAATACGTGCCACTAGATATGCTTGGGTCCTATTGTACAACCCGTTGAGTATCCATTAGGCACTTCTGATTATGACATCCAAGATGTGGAGATTATAGGAGATCACACACAGGGGAGTGGAGCACACTCTACAGAGTCCTCTCCTACTAGAGAGGTGGACATTGGAAAAGTTACACAAGTAACATTTAAGGTGTAATTTCATAACTTGCATTTTTTTTAAATGAATATTAATAAGAGATAGTATCAAGTACTAATATTTATTTACATGGTCTATTTAATAGTTAATGTCTGAGGAGGAGCTCACACAGGTGACTGATAGAACACTTAGGGTCATTTCATTTGGCCTCGACATGCACACAGTATGTATTTTTGCACTCACTCATTTACATTTTTTTACTATATACTTGCTATTTGAATTGTCATTAATGAAATTATATATTAACTTATATGTTTATCTTATTCTCTTCTTGTAGGAAATACATAGTGCGAGTGAGGAGCGACACTCTCTAGACTATGGAGGTGCAATGTTAGATAAGGGAATGGTAATTGAACTCAAATTTGATTGAATTAAGATTTATAAGATCTTTTATTAATTATGCATACATTGACATAGATTGGTAGTTTCATATGTACTTGTCATTTTTCTGTACAGGCAATTGTGAGCTATACATCAATGTTGACAAGTCTCACAACACCTGAAGGAGTAGGTATTTGAAACACCTAAAGGAGGTAAAGAAAAAGATCAGCCTAAAGAGGCATGTGTTTATTTTATTTTGTGCTTGGTAAATATGTTCCTATTACTGACAATTGTATGCTAACTTGGATCTTTTTTATGTTTTTGTTCACATATATAGATTGACTTTACAAAAGTTCATTTGGTTGGTTCTTTGAGAGGGGCATATTCTAGGACTCCTGACCCTTCAAAGAGATGTATATTTCAGGTAATCAAGATTTCAATTTTAGAGTTCAATTATAATTCAATGTACATTGATTTTTATGTTAAATATTCAATTTTAAATTATATAGTATACCTAATCTCAATTATGGTTTGACTTTTTCTTGTGCAACTACCTTCAGAGCCAACGAGTGCTTCAAAGAGGCTCCATTTTGATGATCCACCAATAGTTTAGGATGAGATAGACATTTTGGCATGTAAATTTTGAATAGATACCTAGATGTCATATGCCACATATTGTAAAACTTTGTTTGAGTTGGCGTTGATGCCATTTTTGTATATGGACATACACTTGATTATTGAATAATTTGATAAATAGAAGTTGACAATCAAAATTTAATTTCCTCCTCATGTGCATGATTAAACTCTTTGAAAATTTAATCAAGTGAGCAATGGTTAAATATCAATGTACAATAGCATAAAAAGAATGGTTATATTATGTAGTTTATATTCATACTGCTGATTACATTTCATTACACATCTTTCAAACTCAAAGCATTACTTCACATTACATAAGTAACAACTAGATGTTGATAGATGAAAAAATTTCAATTACAGTATAGTTTTTACAAATTCAACCTAAGTAGTTATGCAATTACTTCACATTACATAACTAATAGCTAGGAGCAGCTATCAATTGCATTAGCTTGTCATGGAATTCTATGAGACCACATTTCTTTGATGAAACTTGGCACAAAACTCACAAAAAATGAAAAGAAAGAACTCAAACAAACTTTAAAGGGGTCTCAGGCCTGCTGCCCCCTCATTCCACATGCTATGTAGTCATTTATTTGCAGTGTAGGAGCCGAACAATGGAGAAAACATGTAAAAATAATATATATATGCAGCCTAGAAGCATGGATTAGGATTAGAATATCACATAACATCATATAAACAAAAAAACAACCATAAAATTGAATGTCATTTAAAACATGCATGATAAATATTCATCATTGAAACTTGAATTGTGGTAGCTTGATATACAGAGTCTATTGATGGCAGGGTTCAATTTGTATTATATTGAAAAAAGAAGCAAACTAAGTAGAGTTATTGGCATTCTTTAGAAATCATAAGGATTTTTTTAGTACACTAGCCATTTTGATGTCTTCTTGCAGTCTCAAATGTTATTTTGTATCATTGTTACATTGGTCTTGAGAGTGGTAGCTTTATATAGGTCCACAATACAAAATCTAGTTTACCTGTACAGTGTAACAGTGGCATAGGAAGATTTTTCTTTGAAAGAACCAAAGGGTGATTGCACGTTTAAAGTGTATAAACACATACCTTTTTGTAATATCAAGGATATTTTTTGAATCTTCCATGCATTGCTAATCTAAAAGGAAAGGTCTTTTTCCTAGTTTGTATGCAACCATGTTTTTGACATTGTTAAAAAGAGAAAAACTTCCCTAATAATGAAAAGGCATGGCCAAGCAGTTCTAACTCTCCACATGAGAGAAGAGAGATGTTGGAGAGTACATCAAGTCAGTGAGAACTAAACTGTAATGTGTTTTAGTTTGTAGTACTCCTCTATTTCTATGTAGATGTGTGATAAATTCTTAGTTCAATGATGCTAAACAATTTTTGAAAAAAGAAAGTTGTGCCATGGTCTGCTTTCAATCCAACAAGCAAAAATGAAAGCTTAGCCTCTTGGAATGAAAATTATTGTTTGCAAAACAAATGAATAAGAATGAGGTAATTAAGGTGTTTGAAGTTATTTAGAGGTCACTTTTAGGGTGCAATGCTTAAAACTTCCTTTTAAATGCACTCAAACCCTTGGAACAGGGCTCATAGATCGAACTCCAGTCAAAATGTCTCTTAAATGCACAAAAAATAATGAAATTACTTCAAAGAAAGTTTGTGAAGAAGTTAACTCTGTTTCCCACTAGTTTCCCTTAAGAGTCCAGATTGCTAAAAGGAAGTAATCTTTGAAGAGATATTTCTCAAAGACCATGATGCTTACAAACTCTCCATACAAGGCTATAAGATCGTGTTGAGACCATCTAGAAAAACCTCTCTCGATTTTTGCTATCTCAGAGGCGTTTTCCTATGGTGATGACTTTTCAGTGAAGGGAAAAGTTGTCAGATCTATGGTGATGACTTTTCAGTGGAGGGAAAAGTTGCCAGATGCAAGCAGTGTAAAGTTGCAAAGTGGTGCAAATTTCATTCTGCAACTCGTACAACCAAATGAACTATTCCAACACATTTGGATGGGTACATTTATGTTAGGGATGGTCCTCTTTTGCACCCAAATACGCCAAATCACTTTGAGCTACATTAGACTGATGATTTCCCTTAAGAGTCTAAAGTGCTAAAAGACAACAATCTTTGAAGGGCCATTTCTCAGAGACCGTGAGGCTTACAAACTCTCCATATGAGGCTATGGGATCATGTTGGGACCATCTACAAGAACCTCTCTCAGTTTTTTCTATCTCAGAGGTGTTTTCCTATGGTGATGAATTTTCAGTGGAGGGAAAAGTTGCCGAGATGCAAGCAGTGCAAAGTCGCAAAGTGGTGCAACTTTCATTCCACAACTCGTACGACCAAACGGACTGTTCCAACACATCTGGATGGGTATATTTACACTAAGGAATGGTCCTCTTTTTCACCCAAATACGCCAAATCACTCTGAGCTACATTGGACCGACAATCTCCATTAAGAGTCCAAAGTGCTAAAAGGAAGCAATCTTTGAAGGGATATTTCTTAGAGACCGTGAGGATTACAGACTCTCCATCCAAGGCTATGGGATCGTGTTGGGACCATCTATAAAAACCTCTCTTGGTTTTTCTATCTCGGAGGCATTTTCCTATGGTGATGACTTTTCAGTGGAGGGAAAAGTTGCAGATGCAAGTAGTGTAAAGTTGCAAAGTGGTGCAACTTTCATTCCACAACTTGTACGACCAAATGAACTGTTCCAACACACCAGATGGGTACGTTTACGCTAAGGATGGTCCTCTTTTTCACCCAAATACATCAAATCACTCCGAGCTACATTTGACCGTCAATTTCCCTTAAGAGTCCAAAGTGCTAAAAGGAAGCAATCTTTGAAGGGCTATTTCTCAAACACCATGAGGCTTATAGAATCTCTGTCTAAGGCTATGGAATTGTGTTGGTACCATCTACAAAAATCTCTCTCCTTTTTTGCTATCTTGGAGGCATTTTCCTGTGGTGATGACTTTTCAGTGGAGGGAAAAGTTGCCAGATGCAAGCAGTGTAAAGTTGCAAAGTGATGCAACTTTCATTCCGCAACTCTCGATAACCAAACAGATTGTTCCAACATGTCTAGATGGGTACGTTTACACTAGGGATGGTCCTCTTTTTCACCCAAATATGTCGAATCACTTTGAACTACATTGGACCCACAATTTCCCTTAAGAGTCCAAAGTGCTAAAAGGTAGCAATCTTTGAAGGGCTATTTCTCGGAGACCATGAGGCTTATAGACTCTTCATCAAAGGATATGGAATCGTGTTGGGACCATCTACAAAAATATCTATCATTTTTTTCTATCTCAGAGGCATTTTCCTGTGGTTATGACTTTTCAGTGGAGGGAAAAGTGGCCAGATGCAAGCAGTGTAAAGTTGCAAAGTGGTGCAAATTTCATTCCGCAACTCGTACGACCAAACAAACTGTTTAAACACGTCTGGATGGGTATGTTTATGCTATAGATGGTCCTCTTTTGCACCCAAATACGTCTATAGTTGAGTTGGTGAGTTACAACATGGTAATGCCAATGAAATGTGGGGCAACAAGATTTAAGGTTGGATCAAGCTTGTGTAGGTTCTAACAACATCATCTTTAATTGTAATTGTATTTTTTAAAGCCACCTAGCTCTTGCATCAGAAAACTCTTACCCAATAAATTTGAACATTATGTACACCCAAATACCTTGTTTCCACTTTGCTAGATCAAAGACTCAATTACATTAGAAATGACCTTCACATGACCTTTTTACATTTTTTTTGGAAAAAGTGGCAAGCCACTGTAAAGGATTATATATAAATAAGAGATATTACAAAACCTAGTTCAAACGAGCATACTAGTAGGAAAGAACTAGGAAGAAAACCTTTGGTTGTAGCTGGATTAATTAGAATAAGTTATTATAGAATTGCCCCAATAACAATAACAAAGCATACACCTGGATATAAATGATGCCCATACATAGTTATGACCTTTTTACATTGTTTTACATTTAAAAATTCAAATTCTACAAAATTTTCCTATTGGAGGCATTTAGGGCATAGTCTTCCACAAGAGTAGTATGTTCACGTTCTGGACTAACAAGCACCTGTACAAACCATCAAGGTAGCAATTCAACTACATACAATAGAAAATATACTTAGAATGAAAGATGCTTGAAATAACAAAAATATATTATTGTAATCTGTCACAGACCTCTTCGATTGGATCAGAGCTAGCTATTGTTGTAGTAGGTCCATGATCAATCATGCCAAAAATATCGCAAAAGTTGTCAAATGAGAAATCTATATTGTCACAATAGAAAGATGCTTAGACTAACAAATCTATATTAATCTAAACAACCTGAATGATAATGAATTAGTAATGTAAACTATAAAAAATACTTAGAATAACCAATCTATATTATTCTAAATGACCTAATTGATGATGAGATGGTAATGCAAACTATAAAAGACACTTAGAATAACCAATCTATATTATTGTAATATGTCGCATACCTCTCCAAAAGGATCAAAGCTGGCTATTGTTGTAGCAGGTCCATGATCAATCGTGCAAAAAATATTGCAAAAGTTGTCAAATGAGAAATCTATAATGTCACAATAGAAGAGATGCTTAGACTAAAAAATCTATATTAATGTAAACAACCTGAATGATGATGAATTGGTAATGTAAACTATAAAAAATGCTTAGAATAACCAATATATATTATTCTAAATGACCTAATTGATGATGAGATGGTAATACAAACTATAAAAGACACTTAGAATAACTAATCTATATTATTGTAATATGTCGCATACCTCTCCAAAAGGATCAAAGCTGGCTATTGTTGTAGTAGGTCCATGATCAATCATGCCAAAAATATCACAAAAAATATCAAATGAGAAATCTATATTGTCACAATATAAAAGATGCTTAGAATAACCAATCTATATTAAATTATAAATGACCTAATTGATGATGCATAATGAACTTAATGAACTTAAGCATAATGAACCCAAGCATTATACCTTCCATTCTTGAAAATGTTATTCAAGTGTGCCTAAAGGGTCATCTCTTTTCTTAAGAGTATCCAATATTGCTTCATGATCAACTTTACTAAGTGTCCATAGTTGTTTTCTCTTTGGTATGGAATAATGCTTCAACAACTTAACATTTGTTTCTATAATAAGGTGTGAATACATGATAATGGTTTTGTGTTTCTTGTAGTCTTCAAATGTAGGTATGCCATTCTTTCTAAGCATATATGTTCGCAATCAAGTTCCTGCACTTGTAGGATACATGAACCCATCATCATCTTCCATCAGTTGTGTTAGCTTATGCTTTACCTGCACACATCAAGCCAACCAATAGTCTGATATCTCTTCATTCCCCTACTGTGCAACAATTGCAAAAACATGTCCTAGATGTAGTAGATCTGAAAGCCGGTCGTAATCAACTAAACTTTCCATTGTGTCATTTGTCATGGATATTGTTTGAGATAATGGAGTTAGATACTATGGAACCCATGCATCCACCCACTCACTTGGCTCGCATTGATCCCACTCGCACTAAATACAACTCTGACAAAAACAAGCCATCTCTCATGTCCAAATGGTCCATGTGCTTACATCTGAGCTTCAAAATGAATGCATCTTTGAAGAATCTTTGATTGTATGACAATCCAATCTGCCTTGCACTGTACCCTCCTCAACCAACCAAAAGAATCTATGCACTGTTGAATCAAGTGTCCCTCCCTGTGATAATGTTGAGCTACACCAATCAACAATAGAATGTGCATCACTAAATTTTGAAGAGGATCATCTCTTCTTTCTTGTCTTATGAGTGCTCTATCCAAAGTTTTACGATTTATGTCAAAATCAATACAAGTTTATCTCATAAAGCGAGCCTTTTTCAATTGATGGCTTACTAGGGCGGTTGTAATGACTCTTTAAGTAGCTCTCTTATCCTTTTCCTTGTTATTTTTTCCAATAGACTTGAGAACATTAAAAATATTTTTGACAATAATAGAATATTTTTTAGTCTTCTTGTTCACACGAATCTTCAATTTGGCTAGAAAAGGTCTCATCTTTTGCATCTTTAGCAATTGTACAAAAATTTGGCATTGCTCGGTCAATGTCTTATCACTAAAATATTGGTTGAAAAGTATTCTAGCCCACAACCAAACAGTTTGTGTTGACCTCTTTCCTTCAAAATTGTTTATAATGTTCTCATCAAATTCAAGTAACCATTTAGGGGTTCTTGAAGGTCTTGAATTTGGAATATATGTCTTTCTTCCACACAAGGTTCTTCATTTCTCATGTAATCTGGTGAAACATAATTTACACCTTGTTCAATATTATGTTCAACATCTCAATTCCAACATTTTCAATCTTCAATTTGAATAATTTCTTTCACCTCAGCATCATATCAACATCTTCAAATCCAACATTTTCACCTTCAACATTTCTCATATTACTAATTTCAATATTTTCATTCCCAATTTGAATATCATGTTCAACATGTTCAATTCCAACATTTTTAGCTTGAACATTTTGAGTATCAATTTGAACATTTTCATTCCCAATTTGAATATCATGTTCAACATTTTCACCTTGTACATATTCAATTTCCTCTTCACTTGAAAGATCATAGGGCTAAAATTCACCAATATTTAACATACCTTGTCTTCTCTTCCTATGATCTTCTTTATCTTTTTGTATATATGCTTCAATTTGTTCTTTTGTAAGCTTTCTCTTATGTTTATGCTTCCAACGACTGTTGCTCCCCATTATATCTCATAAAAGATGGTAAAAAATCATTGTTTATGACAAATTTGAGTACAAGATGCTCCAAAAAGTTGAACTTTGTCTCTTCTTATCTAAAATAGCACATTTGTCACCTGCAAAGCCTGCAAAAAGAATTTAGGGTCTGTTGGAATGCAAAAAATGGGCCATATGGGATTTTGGTATGGCCCACAAATCGGATATCCGACTAAATCCTATATTTGATATGAAATTTTTTTAAAATAAAATATTTAATAATGCCCTCTAATGATAGGATTTTAGTGCTATAAATCAGATATTCGATTTGTGCATATATAGAGCTAACAATAATTAGGAGGTGGAGGTTGGGAAAGAGAGAGAGAGTGGAGGGTAGAGGAGAGGAGAGATAGAGAGAGGGGTAGGAGGAGAGACCTGAGGAGAGAGAGCAGGGGGGAAGGAGAGAGGAAGAGAGAATTAGAGGGGAGGGAAGGGAAGAATGGGAGAGAGAGAGAGAGAGACTGAGAGAGTTCATTAGGGAGGGGGGGAGGAGAGGAAAGGAGGGAAGAAGTGGAGGAGAGACTTGAGAGAGGGAGAGGGGTAGGAGGGAGAGACGAGAGAGAGAGAGAGAGAGAGAGAGAGAGAGAGAGAGAGAGAGTGGGAGAGAGATGGAGGGTGGAGAGCTTAAGGGTCTAAGGATTTAAGGGTTAAGGGTATAGGACTAATGTTAGAGTGGAGAGACATATAGGAGTGAGTGAGAGGGAGAGAGAGACTTGAGAGGGGTAGAGGGGGTAGGAGGGAGACTTGAGAGAGAGAGGGGGGAGTGATAGGGGAAGAGGGGAAGAAGGGGAGAGTGAGGGAGACAAAATTAGGAGGGGAAGGGAGATGGGAAGAATGAGAGAGAGTTCATTAGGAGGGGCAGGGAGAGGAAGAGGGGAAGAAGTGGAGAGAGAAAGAGTTCATTAGGGAGGAGGAGAGGAAACAGGGAAGAAGGAAGAGAGAGAGAGAGAGTTCATTAGGATAGGAGGAGAGGGAAGAAGTGGAGAGAGAGTACATTAGGAGGGGAGGGAGAGGGAAGAAGTGGAGAGAGAGAAAGAGAGAGAGAGTGGAGGGTAGAGGGAAAGGAAGAGACAGAGAGGGTAGAGAGTTTAAGGGTTTAAGGATTTAAGGATTAAGGGTAGAGGGCCAAGGTTAGAGTGGAAAGACATAGGAGTGAGTGAGAGGGAGAGAGACTTGAGAGAGGGAGAGGAGGTTGGAGATAGGAACTTGAGAGAGAGAGAGAGAG